>MU723083.1:53878-70545 GCA_026770625.1 Nicotiana glauca
CCTATGTCTACATTTCAGACTTTTTCTCTCCCTAGGTACTTAGCCCCGTTTTATGGCTGCTAACACACATTTATATAGTGTAGTCAGCCCAAAATTAGTTCCTATGTTCATTTGACATCCCCCAACCGATAGGACATGATCTCCATGATCAAAACGTGTAAAGCATGTCTAGAACATGCTCCAAAAACGTGCAAAGACTCGGCATATATTCAGCACATTTGGACAAGGGCAGTTGTAACCGCCCAACTGCTTCATGTGCACAGCATGTGCGCATTTCCCTGGCCAGCTGTTGCCCCAATTTCGTGCCTAGGCTTGGACCAGGTCCAATGCCATTGTATCCAGCTGCATTGTGCCGTAAATATCCTTGCCATCGCCCACGAACTTGGCCCGTTTGCCGCAACTTCAATGCCATGACAAATCTGCTCGCGCGCTGCCTTTCCGTTGCACATTTGCTTGAACTTGTCAAGTTGCCCCTACTTGATCAAGTCTGCCCTTTGCCAATGCCATGCTAATTTTAGCATCAAGTCACCAAGCCTTGATGCCCTTCCCTTTGCCAAGTCGTTTGCCCACAATTAACTTAGGTGCCAGCCGGCTCACCTAAGTCATGGCAACATCACATTGCCAATGCCACTGCCTTGGCACTACGCTGCCCCATTTTAGCGCCGAGGTCTTTCCCGTTTTGCCTTGTCAAGCATCCATTCAGCCCGCCTAATTCCTTCAAGGTCTTGGCCTTTGCTTGCAAACAGCCCCCTTATATTTTTGTACTCCGTCACACCAAAGCCCTCAAATAGAAGCGTAGTCCGTCACACTTGCCCTTGCAACAGTTCGTTGTCATTGACAACACCCGCATTGTCTTGCATGTTGATTTTCCCCCGCACATAGGCCAATGGCAAGGCCATCATGCCAAAATCTTTGCCACTGTCGCGCCACTTGCTGATCAGCTTTGTCAAGGGTCTAACACCCGCCATGGTCAATCCCTCACACCTCCTGACCGGGGCGTCTATGTCTCTCCTCTTCACATGCCCAAATCATCACAACCTCGATTCCCGCAACTTGTCTTCCACAAATATCGCTCTCACCTTGTCCTTAATAACTTCATTCCTAATCTTGTCTTTCCTCGTATGCCCACATACCTATCTCAACATCCTCATTTCAGTTACTGTCATCTTCTGGACATGGGACTTCTTGACGGGCCAACACTCAGCTCCATATAACATAGCCGGTCTAACCACCACCCTATAGAATTTGCCCTTAAGTCTAGGCGGCACATTCTTATCGCATAAAACCCCTGAAGCTAGCCTCCATCTCATCCACCCCGCTCTAATGCGATGAGTAATATCTTTGTCAATCTCTCCATTGCCATGGATTATAGACGCAAGATATTTGAAACTATCTCTCTTGGGAAGGACTTGAATATCAATCTTCACTTCCATTTCTTCTTCACACCTCTCATCACTGAACTTGCATTCCATGTATTCGGTTTTTGACCTACTTGACACCTTTGGACTCCAACGTCTGTCTCTAATCTTCCAACCTAGCGTTAACAACCCCGGCGCCTCGTCAATCAGTACTATGTCATAGCAAATAACATACACCATGGCCCCCTCCCTTGTATGAGTCGTGTCAGCATATCCAACGCTAGGCAAACAAAAACAGACTAAGGGCCGATCCCTGATGGAACCTCATCTCCACAGGGAAATGTTCTGAATCTCCTCCCGCAGTCCTCACATGAGTCTTAGCACCTCCGTACATGTCCTTAATCACCCTAATGTACGCTACCAGGATTCCACTAACCTCTAAACATCTCCAAAACACCTCCCTCGAGACTTTGTCATAAGCCTTCTCAAGGTCAATGAACATCGTGCAAGTCTTTTTTCCTCTCCCTATACTGCTCCACTAATCGTCTTACTAGGTGAATGGCTTTTGTAGACCGTCCCGGCATAAATCCGAACTGGTTCTCAAAGATAGATACACCTGTCTTCACTCTGCTCTCCACCACCCTCTCCCAAACTTTCATAGTGTGACTCAACAGCTTGATACCCAAACTGGTTCTCAGAGATAGATACACCTGTCTTCACTCTCCTCTCTACCACCCTCAAAGTGTGACTTAATAGCTTGATACCCCTATAGTTGTTGCAGTTCCGGATATCACCTTTGTTTTTGAACAACGGAACCATCAAACTAAACCGCCAATCTTCGGGCATCTTCTTCATCCTGAAAATGACAGTTAAACAAGTTTGTAAGCCACTCCAAGCCTACCCTGCCCGCTTCTTTCCAAAATTCCACCAAGATCTCGTCAGGCGCAGTCACCTTACCATTGCTCATCTTTTGTATTGCCACCTCAACTTCCTCACACTTAATACGCCTAAAAACCCCAAAAATATCTCCGGCTCTCTGAGTTCTCCAACTCACCTAGCACGATGTTCCTATCCCCTTCCTCGTTCAAGAGTATATGGAAGTACTCTGCCATCTATGCCATCTACGCCTAATACACGCCTCTTCCACCAATACTTTACTATTCGTCTTTGATGCACCTCACTCGATCCAGGCCCCGAGTCTTCCTCTCCCTAATCTTGGCTAACTTGTACAGCTTCCTATCCCCTCAGTTACCCCCAAGATCCTCATACAGTCATTCAAAGGCTGCAGTCTTCGCCGTTGTGACCGCGATCTTTGCCTCTTTCCATGCCTTCTTATAACACTCCCTACACGTCCTCTGTTCATCCTCGTCCGTGCTCCCCACTAGCTTCAAATATGCCACTTAGTTTCCACTTTTCCTTGGACCTTCTCATTTCACCACCAGTCCCTTTTTTGGCCAGCGAGTAACCCTTCGAGACCCCTAACACCACCCTAGCAGCTTCTCTAATGCAATTTGCAGTCATGATCCACATACTACTCGCGTCTCCACTACTCCTCCAGGCCCCCATAGCCAGCAGCTTCTCCCTCAAATCCTAAGCCTTTCCCTTAGTCAAAGTTTCCGGTAAAAAGAAAAATAAATAAAAAGAAATCTATCATCCATTTTAAGTTCAAAGTCCCCAATAGAGGTGAAATTTCCAATTAAAAAAGAGAGTATAGACCATTACTAGTTCTTTGTATTTCCACCTAATTGGAGTGCAATCCTAGCTTAGAAACACAACCTTGTCGTAATTACCGTGTTCTGAGTTGAAAGAAAAACTTGAAAACAAACAAAAAGGTAGAAGGTAGATTACATACCACACAACAATTGGATCTCCTGCGCTATAAGAGCGGTCCACGACCAGTTGCACCGAACCATTAACTGCTGCTAACATTGCTCTGCAGTTGCTACAATAGGATAATAATGGTGGTCCCAATGGGACTAGTGCAAACCTCCGGGCAAGACTAACTTTCTGGTTTCAGTAAAGAGTAAAGACTTCAATTAGTCTTGATCATTCTTACACAGAGAGCTATAAGAAATATAAACTTAACAAAATGCCATTATCAGTGCGTGACGAACCTGCAAATGTACAACACATGATTGCACTGCAACAAAAGCTTGCTTGAAGATCTCAAACGGAAATGCTTCAGTGGGTATATCATACGGGTATTGCTGCACAACAGAGAATGTTTAACATCAGAATCAATCAAGCAAATGGGCTAATTGCCAAGATGAGAGCAACGGTGCATAAAAGATAAAATATCAGACTAGAAAGAAATTAAAAACCTGAAACAGAGATCCAGCCATGAACCAGACTGTATCAAGCTCATTGTACTCTCTCTTGATCCCTTCAGCCCTCTCCAAAACTTCATCCTAAATTTTCACCAAAATCATGTTTAACGATGCAAATGAAACACCTGATATCTGTCAGCAGATGGAAACTTTAAATACCTTAGTAGGACTCCCTGTCAGGTAATCTAGTTCAGCGTCTGACCATAGAAGAGGTGATTCCACAGCTAGCTGGCCCCTTGCCCGCTGGCGATCGAGTTCTTTTATATAAGGGTACCAGAACGACTTCTTTCCTTGTTTCTTCTCATACATTAGATAAAGCGCTAAGCAGGCTAGTTCAGACAATTTGTTTGTTGTCAAGAGTTCAGCTGTAAAACAAACTTTTCTCATCAACTTTCTATTTTTCAAGAACATAGACAAACTATACATCTTATTAAATATTACAACGCCCATTAATTCCAAGGAAGCATTCTTGACCAACCATCACTTGCATAAAGCTATTAAAACTTGAATTTCTTAAACTGCTTCCATCAACACAAAATCTACTTCCCTGACTTTAGAAAAGTAAATTGAATGCCATGTGTGGATGCAGGGTGGGAGGGGATGACAGCGAATTCTTTTTCTAACTTAAGGGAGTCAGTAATCCACACAGTTTTCACTTACTAATTCCGTCCCAAGAAGAATGATGTTGAGGAGTACAACGGTCAGTGCAACTAACTTTTATGCCAATTTAGACATTGATTCCATGATTTTGCTTCATAAATAGTCATTACATATTTATACTTAGACAGAACATCTAACACTTTTTTTGTACTTGCATAATATTGGCATGAGATGAGTTTAAATGGAGTAATGTGGTCAGTGAGGGTTCGACCCAAACTTGTTTGGAACTGAGATCTAGTTGTTGCCATCATTGCTGAGAATTTACATATTTATAAGCTAAATCACGGGTATTAGCAGTTAAAGTATGCATCAGAAAATGGTATTAAAATAATCTGTTTGACTCCTCAGTAGCTAACAAATGGAAACTGTACTTGCAAAAACCAGAGTAGCACATTACCAATGCTCTCATTTCCCAAAACTCTCTCAAGCGTTACCACCAACGAATCCGGAACAGAAAATGCAATATCACCAGCCTACAATAAGCACAAGTTGACCTCGCCTTATCATAAATAAATAAGTAAATGAGTAAACACAAGTTGACCTCAAAGAAAAACCAAAAAAGAACAAAGAAAATCATGAACCGGATACGAAATGGACCTGAAGATCCTCACTAGCAGCAACGTAGTGAATGGGCTGATGCTTAGCATTATAGGAAGGCCTTTCCTTAATAACAACTTTGCACAGAGGTAGCCCATTTTCGAGCATCCATGATTTTAAGTCTCCGTACTCATCCTCTTTGTTACTGTCAACTTCAACAGATTTATGCCCAGCGACAAGTGTATGTGTATCTGAGCTAGAAGCTGAACACATGTTCAACCAACGATTATGAGTATTATTAGCAAATTTGGGCTTAACGCGTACCGAAATGGAAACCCCAGAAAAAAGTGCGAGTGGTCGATGAGTGAAAGATTGAAATGGCGTCGAAATGCATTTCGCCATTGGTGAATAAGCCAAGTCCATCTGTAGGAAGAAAAAAACTATGAATTAAGGTTAGAGGATTGAAATTGGGATGATTGAATTGACAGTATGGAGAATTTTTCTGCAAGAATTTTTTTAGGGTTTATTAGGTATTTTGTGGAATGGTGAAGATGAGAGCTATCACTTTCAAGGTTCTCAGCCTCTATTATGTATAGTTGCAGATATTTTTTTGTGGCGGATGGATTGAGGATTTTGCTTGAGGAACTAACTACATATTCTATTGGAGGGAAACGTGGATAATTCTATTTGCCACTTACTGGGTTCGGGTTCTTTTTTAAATCCTTTTCAACCCATTTTATTCATTTTTACTGCTAGGAAGGTATATAATTTGGTAAATATTGGATTACCATAGTGAAATTAAAAAATTTATATTTGATATTCGATATTTTAGTATTTTGTATGATGTTTGATTTAAATTTTTAAAATTTATGATATTAGCTGTGTTATACAATATTTTAAAAAACATTGATATTGATCGGTAACTAAATATATACTAAATCACACAACGTATATTTTACTTATGGTATATCATATGTGTGCTTGTGAAAATGCTCAAGAGATATATAGTTTGAGCAAGGCACTTGCTGCTCTTGTCCTTGTGTGGGACCGCTAAGAGGTATGCCAACTTATTGGATTGGTTTCCCCACCTTAAAGTACCGAGCATTTTAGGGGTTTAGTTCTTCTAGTTATAGAAGAGTCCGGTTGTGAACCTGCGCCAATGAATCATTTTTTGCAACAGAATTAAAGGAACTGAAAATATTTCCAATACCACATAGGGCCTCCTCAGCCTGTCCCTCAGGCTTAAAAGCCTTTTCGTTGTCACCACTTACCAAAAGGGGGCAAGTCAAGTAAGTAAGCACTGATCTGAACCAAAGCACAAACTTTAAAATAGAAAGAAAGATAGAAGGAAAGCAAGAAAGAACTATCTGACTTCGCTATCTTTCTACGAAGCGTTTGACTAATTTACATTCGATTCTCACATATATGAGATCTCTATATGTAGTTTCTTAGTCTTTGAATTGCTATTTTCTTTGGAATTCATGTTGAGGTTCACTCTCCATTTTGCAAAGCAGTCTAACATAATATTTCTATAGTTTCAAAGTGTTTTTTTACTTTTGTTCTATTATTGCATTAGATTAGTTCGTCAATAAATCTAAGCAAGTAATAAGACATTTTCAATAATCAAATTTATTCCTTTAATTACTTTTTTCTCTCTATAGTTTGATACTTGCTGGTTTTAGACAAAAACTTTATCAATAATCTAATATATAAAGCTATAATTTTTTTATTTTTTTATTTGTGGGTACTTTAATTTAGAATATTGCAATCTATGGATCTATATACTAGTTAGTATTCGAGCTCGCCGAACAAACCGAAGTTACAAAACTGAATAAACTGAAACTGAAAGGAGAAAAATCGATCCATGCCGAATTTAATTAGGTATGATATTTGTAAAATATTTTAAGAAATCGAATACATAAAATACCAAACTAAAATATCTGAATATCATACCATATCGACCGACGAACACCCTTGTTTATTGCCGCGGATAAAATATAATGTAATGAATGTTGTTATATTTCTAAGTCTACTTCTTAAAGATTCTGAATTTGTATAGGCTAAAAACAGATGAAAAATAATTTGACATAGCATATTTGCCTAGATATACATGATTTAAATTACAATCTAAAAAAAAACTAAACCAAAAGCTAAGACTCAAAATTTTCTTTTGTTGTTTAGTCCACAGTCAATTTACGAATCCTTAAGATTGGTATATAGGAGTAATTCATTTATCCCCAGCGAAAGTTGATGTCTTAACCTAATTTTCTGAGCTTAATTAGTTCTTGAATCAGTAGCTTTGATCCTAAAGTTGGATGCATACCTTATTAATTAGGAAAAATATTTTAAAACACCTTTAAACTTGGCACCGATTATGAGTTTCCTCCTTGAGCTATACCTTATCCTAATTACCACCCTACAATTGAATAAGTGGATTTAAATGTCCCGTCGGTCTCATACTTAGTTGTATGTATACACATGCTGGCCTTGTTGGACATTTTATCCAATGTGTGCTCCATGTAAGATGAATAATAGAATTTTATATTACCTATACTTAAATTAAGAAAAAGAAATAAAATGAAAAGCAGATTAAAACCTAAGAACTAAAAGACATCTAAATTAAATAATTATGCCCAAACTCTTCTCTCTCGCGTGCTCATAACTCTCTCGAATTCCCTCAAATGATTTGATCACGCCCAACTATGTATTATAAAAAGGACAAAGCGATCGCCACAAATATATTTCAGTCAACAAGTCCGGGGTCGAATCCCACAGGGAATTAACCTACCGATCACAGCTATTGGACTCACAAAAATTCACGTATTCAATCTTCAGAGCTTTTTGAGTAACAAATTGGATATTTATTAACTAAATATTACGTAAAAAAAATACAATAATTAAGAACTGGTTCTAAGCAAGAATAAGAAATGGGTTTCGGAGCGGGTTTAGAAGGTTGCCCGCTTATGTGGCTGCCATGCCACAGCTACGTGGATGTCACGTAGGATTAAAATGGCTTGTGTGGAGGGTTGTTAGGTTGAAGGACATTAGTGGCCCATTGTGCTAACGGGGAGGATATTTTTGGCCCAATTAACTAACGGAGGACAAAAGTGAGCTATATACCATAGTTTAGGGATATTTTTGGACCTTTTCCAATCTTTCTATAATGATTATGTTCCAGGCTTGATTTCTTGACTGTTCATTGTTTGATTTCAATATTTTTGTCCGTTATTGGTTGAATAGCTGACTGATTAACTAAATTATCTAGTGTTTGATTGTTTGCTAAAATAATTTACTGATTTCTGCTTGCTTTTTTTAATCCAGAGGTTCCTAATTGGCGTATTTTGCCTATTTATGGGTTGATTGACCCTTGATTGGTCTCTAATTACCTATGATTGCCTTATTCGTGTGATTGATTGCTTGATTTATGGGTTCTAACCCTAATTGGTTGTTAAACCCACTTCTTGCCTTATTTGAAATTCAATTAGAGTTATTTTTGGGTCTAATCCCCTAATTTTCTGTCCCTATCAAGTTTGATTGATTATTTGATTGCTTCCTTTACCTTATTTACAATATTTCCCTACCTTGCCTTATTTACTTACACTATTCGACTCCTATATATACACTCTCATTCTATCTCTCAGACACGAACAAGAGTTCACAAAACACACTCACACACAACTTTGCTCTCATCTCTCTCTACTACTTGTGTTCATTGTTTTTCTAGTTAGCTGAAAGCCAGGACTAGACTGTTGAATCATGCCTACTTTACCTTCTACTTTTGCTTCTTTAACTGGTATGCTCTCACTTTAATACCATGCAAATTTTTATATGATTTGATTTATGTGCTTCATATTCCTAGCATGTCCATTTTATGTTACTGAATTAATAGGATCTTTATTTTAGCCTGTTTATCTTTAACTAGACCTATTTGATTCATGCTCATTATTCTTAACCTTCATGTGTACAACCATTCAATTAGACTATATGCTTCATGTTATTCAATATGTTTTCTTATAATTAACATGCCTTCTTTCTGCTTAATCAAACTGATGTGTCTGCTGCAATAGTATGTCCACCCATATTTTTACTACAATAGCATGCCTACTTTTGTCTTAATCGAACCTATGTGTCTACTGCAATAACATGTTTACTTCTATGTTGACTGTAATAACATGTCTACTTCTATCTGATTGAACCCATGTTTCCTGCTCTCAATCTGTTTGTTCATGCTTAGTTAGACTTCTGTGTTTCCATATGAACCAGACTCATGCTTATTTCTTCTTCACTAGCATCTTATGTTCACCTCTGACCAATATGACTCCCCAGCCCTACTATCCCTCTATATGTGACTGAATGTTCACCTAGTGGTAGTTAATTAACTAATTTAAAACTCTAAGTTACCCTATTTATGTATATTTTATTTGTCTGCTGGGATATTTGTTTGAGTTACAGTGATTGAATGACCTTGTTTACTCCTTACTTCTTGAGAATCCAAAACTATTTTCTAAAAAATTGTCTCCTGTTTTAAGCTCCTATTCTTAGAACACCTAAGGTCTTGCCCCTCTAGTGTGAGCATTTCTTAGGAGTCCATGAGGCTCCTCTGAACTTTGACACACTGGAGTTGGCCTTCCAAACTTGCTCACAAAGGGTTACTTTGAAAGTTTTTCTGGTGTGAGCATTGCCCGAGGTCCCTGAGGCCCTTGGGAACTTTGGCACACCAGGATATCATTGGGTGCACTATAAGGTTATGGCATTTTGACTGGTTGAAGGCCTGGTTTGCCAGGTTTATTCTTTGGGCCTATATTCAGGCTCCCTATAGTTTTAACAATTTCACTTATGTAATTCGTTATTAATATTAGTCTGTAATATAATCTTTGTAAACATATATTGGGAAAATTAGTAAAAGGGAGGGATTCTTATATGATTTTTATAGGGAAACCGGGTAAAAATCATGCTTCTAGGTCTATATTATGCTTACTTGCATTAGAAATCATGCTTCTAGATTTACATTATGCTTACTTGCATTAGAAATCATGCTTTAGGTCTATACTATGCTTGTCTGCATTACAAATCATGCTTTAGGTCTACACTATGTTTACCCGCAACAGAAAACATGCTCTTAGGATAATTTGGCATACTAGACAACATGTTATAGGTTCACTACCTCATTTGTTACAAATTTTGTTTCTGCATAATCAAGATCCTCTAAGAATCCTGTTATTTAGTTAATGCTATAATTCTGCCTAATAAAAAACGCCCATTCTTTGTGCATTAGAGATCCTGCCTTAGGACTGTATTTGTGATCGCTTTAAACAATGTCTACATCAATAACTATTTTGTTTTAAATATCATTGGAGAAGCGAAAAAATATTCTCAACGCACGATAAGCCAAGGCAGGCTAACGTGCACAACTGATGGCTAGGCGACGAAAACAAACTGCTCCGGCGGCCGCTGCTACTACGCCGGTGAACTCGATGATGCAGACTGTCACTCCATTAACATTTGGAATTTTCTTACCAGCTAAATTTCAGCCAATTGAGGAGGAAAGTGAGCTAAATGAAATCAATGAAAAGAACAGTGACCAATGGAACAGTAAAATAGTGAATCCAACAAAGAAAACTCAGAAATGCAAGGATCAGCTGCCAACAAGTCCGAAATGACTGCAATTCTTTAAGGTTGGTTCTTCAAAGCATAATCCAGATCTAGATCTTGCAGAAAATGCAGGAAAAGAGGTGGAGAAGACCGTACATGCAAAGGAGCTTCGACAACAGAATCGAAACTCTCAAATGGGGATGAGGCTGGAATATATTCCACCAAGTCATAGGGATGGAAAAGTAGTCATTCAAATAGAGGAAGATGATGTGCATGAGCTGAAGGAATACTAGGAAAATGCTCTAATCGGCTATGTACTAGGAGACACTCCGTACGAGAGATCTATGGTGAGTTATGTAGAAACAACTTGGGATTTTGTTACTAAACCCCAAATTCTATACCACCAAGATGGTTATTATGTTTTTAGGTTCAACACTATGGAGGATAGGGATTCAGTTGTTCAAGCAGGTCCATACACATACCATAACAAGCCGTTTATTTTACACAATTGGGAAAAAGATTTCCATTTTGACCCTAAATGTATCACTATTATTCCTCTGTGGTTTCACTTTCCTAGTTTATCGGCTGGATATTGGACTGCTGATGCTTTAAGTAAAGTGGCTAGTGCTGTTGGTTTACCTATGTATACAGATAAATACACAGCTGAATTGAACAAAATTTTTTATGCAAGAGTGCTAGTGAAAGTGGACATAACAAAGCCATTGATTGAGGGCATTGAAATCATGACTCCTACTGGTATAAAGCAGCATGAAATTGTATATGAATTGAAGCCAAAATTCTGTAATGATTGTTTGCATTTTGGACATGATGCTTCTGAATGTTGGAATCAAAGTAAACAGGAAGATGATGCTGAATTCAAAGATCCTAAGGGAATGAATAGAGGTAGAAGAAGGAGAATTGTTCAGGAATGGAAGCCAAAGGAACAACCAGAACAGGAGGAGAAGAATGGGGAGGTGACTGAAATTCAACCTCCAATAGTTGTGGAAAAAGAGAAGTAGACTGCTAAAACTGATACAGATCAAAGAAAAAGGAGGATGCACAAAGATGACACTAAAAGACAGCATTCTTCTGTTGAGCAGCAGAGTGAAATTGTTGAATCTAGCAATGCAAATAGATTCAGAGTATTGGAGGAATATGGCCAAACATCTGCACAGAGAGGAGGACTGAATCCATACCCTAGACAACATCCACCATGATTATTAGCACTTGGAACATTAGAGGGCTGGACAAGCCCCATAAGCAGAAAGAATTGAAAAACTTTCTGCAAAAGAATAAAATAGACATTTTGGGATGTTTGGAAACTAGAGTCAAGGAAATGAAAGTAAAAAAGATACTATCACTACAAGAAAATAGGCCTTTAGCGAGGGAAGATTCGGTCGTTAAAAGCCCTAATCCAGTCGTTATTAGTCAATAACGACCATGAAAAAACCGGTCGTCGCCGGTCACTAAAAGCCCCGACGTTAAAAGTTTACAACCGGATCTCAAGTCGGTCGTTAAAGAACCTTTAGTGACAACAAGAAATCCGATCGTTGTAGCTCCTTTTAGCGACCAAATTTCCCTTCGCTCCTTGTAATTTCGGTCACTAAATCTTGTAATTACGACAACAAATTCAGTCGTTAAAAGTTCTTTAACCTTCGTTAGTTGTCTATTATTTTTCCACAACAATCAAATCGAATCTTTCAGGGCTTAGGCATATTAGACACATCTGAAAAGACACAATAATATATATTCATATAAATTTCATAGTCAATTACAAAGAACTAGTCATATTAGACGAATATACATGTACAATTTGTATGACAATATGTTGTCAACTCCTAACAAAAGAGAACATAATTCATGTACAAGTGAAACATCTTTAAACAACTCTAAAATAATAGAAAATATGTCTCTCTTTGTGCTTTAACTTATTTTTTACTATTTGTAGTTGCTTATACTTGCTCTGCACTTTTCTTCAAACTTGTAATTCTTGATCTCCTGAAAGAAAAATGTTTAAAAAGAAAAAAATATTACTAGAAAAACTTCAAAATCCTGACAAGCATATACACAGGCATGTGTCCAAATCTAAATAACAACGCCATGAGCAGGATGAGACAACAAGATACGCTTGTCAAATATACTTTTAGCCATTCTCATCTAGAGTAACATAGTGCGATATATTTTGTTATACTTGTATTGACAGGCTACACCTCTAATCTAATATTAATATTCTGTTGCTTAATGCAAGACCCACTAGTATATAAATTTTAAATAAGTTTCTAATAAAACACTTTTACTTTAATATTTCATGACACAACAATCATTCATAACAATAAACATGAGAGATAAGCATAACCGCAGCTTGACCAAACTAAGCTGAAATAAGTATCATGAATTTACTGCTATTTAGGATGAAAGAAAGCATAAATATTTCAAGAACTCACAACTCGTAGCCAATGTTGCTGTGTTCCTTAGCTGTTCTTGGACTTCTGCTCTTTTACATAGGTAACCTGGTGACGTACTCCTCCTTTGTATAGGTACGTTTGTAACTTCTACTATTTCTGAAAGCCGAGATGCAAGTTAACTGTGCAACTAACACCAGTTATCTAAATCCTTGAAATGTAAAGCAAGGTTCGAAGGTTCGAAAACAATCGTGTATGATGTATCTCAATCATAGTTAACAAAAGTCATATTCACAGTGAACCAAACCAATTATCTTTTCTACTAATGAGCACCAAATTGATTTCAAAAAATAACATACATATATATTCAATCACATAAACAAATTTAAAGGCAAAAAGAATCACAAAATACCAGTTATCTTCTACCAAGAAGTGATTGATTAATCATAGAATATCATACAAATAAATTGCTAACTCATAACTTGCTTAGAATTTACTCGCACAAAAGTTCTTAAAGATAAACAAATAAGCTAATAAAAAAAATAGATCCATCTGCAAACTGTAAGAAAGAATATTACAAAAGAGTGCTCTTCATATTCTTATCATTTTTTTCCTTGAAAATTATAGCATTTAATCATAAGGCTCTAAATAATTGAAGATAATTGTGAATTTTCAAAAGGGTGCCCGATGTTAAAATGAAGCTTCCATACCCTAAATTTGATATTACTAATACAATCCACGGGTTAGATAAGATAATGCGAGAATACTTTGAACAATATATATCAGGAACCCAATCACTAGATAAATTTTTTAAAGCTGTACATATACATGCAAAAGTTACCGCAAATTTTCTTATTGGTGTAATCGATAACCGAATCGATAAGCCCCCAAAATTCATAAATCGAAATCGAAAAAATCGAAACCTTATTAAAACGATAACGATAAGCATATGTACAAATCGATAAGTAATTATCGATAAGTGTCAAAAACGAATGCACACCCCTAGATGCTATGGAACTTCTCCTAATTAATTTAGCTATTGCTCATTGTAGAAAAAAGAAAAATCTACTCCAATTCAAAATCAAGTTGGAATTTCAAGTACTCTACAGGAAAAAATTTGCCAGAAATGCAAGCTGATGGCAAACAACCAAAAAACCAAAAAGATAATATTTATTTAACAAACTAACAAAGAAAGAAGACTTAAATCCAACTGATATTTTTGTATCAGGTGGTCACGGTGGACAACAATCTAAAGGTAGAGAATGGTGAGTGGTAAATCGTTCGCCTAGCAAAAAGAATTCACCAGGTCTCACAAATCAGTTTTTAGCAGCAAAGAATGTAGATGTTTCGAACTATTTTGATGTTCTTGTAATGAGCATGATCATGCTATGAAGGAGTTTCATGATCATGCTGTGAAAAAGGCTGGGAAGAATACACAACAGGTGGTTGATGAGGCAATGTATTTAACTGGAAAAACCAGCTCCCCAGGCAGCAGCAAAACGTGCAGAAAATAGGTGCTCGGTTACAAGGCTTAGCTTGGCAGTAGGTGTACAAGCTGTTGATTGAGTTGATACTAGGGTTGAGGATGCAATGGCTACACATGACATACAAGTATCTCATGAAGCTCATGAAAATGCTGAAATTTCAGCTAGGCAACTATGTACAACAGTTGTTCCTTCTCGTGAGACTACTCCAGCTGAAGCTGTATTAGATGGGTTAATCGACTTGTGTACGTCTAAGCGTGCTAAAGCTACTGATGCCGGACTAATTAGTATGGAAGCTGGGAAGCACATCAACAAGGATGACTGGAAAATGGTGTCCAGTAAAAAAAGCACCCGAAACAATGGCAAAGTGCAGCAAGTTGAAAAAAGTTCCGGACAGTACATGTGTACGAAGTAGCTCAAACTATTTTGCTGCTCTTGTTAATGTAAATGAGGAAGATGTGAAGGCTACTGGGGATAATTTACAGATGTTGGATCTTGATCAAAACAGCTTCTCAAGTCCAGCAGGTTTGAATCTAACCTCTCTGGAGGCACAAATATTGAAGAACATGAATCCAATGCATGCATGGACAGCAAATCTGGTTTAAAATCCTATAGCACAACATTACAAAGGTGTTGTTGATAATCCTCATGTATATAAGGTTCGAATGAACACCTCTAATCATGATATTCCATCCAATGATGCTGTTATCTTTTCAGAAGAGTCAGTGCACCCAACACACAATCGTGAGGCCCTATCCAGGATGTCTTCTGATGCTAAAAAACTAACTAGAAAGGAGGAAAACAAGGAGGCAAATCTCCAGAAGCCACATTAGATAGAGGAGGAAGCTAGGTATAAGACATGGGCTGACCAAGTAGAAGAGGATGAAGATGATTTTGTTGATAGTTTTCACGACGATAACAAGGAGGAGACATACCATGTTTCAAATAGCTACACATCAAATGATGAGGCAGTTAAGGTGCAAGATGAGCAAGCTACTATTTTGTCGAGCAAGAGAGGCTTAAGCCCAAATGCTCCAGCATTTGTACCTACTGTGCAGAAGCAAAACACAGCAGCGGTGTTGAAGGATATATCTAATGATAAGGATCAACGCAAGGCGGTAATTCCAGGTATATCAACAAGTATAAGTACGTCTTTGGCAAAATATAATATGACTCCTACAAATATACTTCAAGCTCTTGTGTCTCATGACATGAATACTTTAAAAACTCTTGACAATCCAAAAATGAGGAAGGAGCTCTAGTTCCCGGATACAGTCCTATTGAAGCATTTGGTGTAGATATGGGTCAAGGTTTCTATGAAGAAGGGGAAGAGGAGGAACTACTAAATGCCTCCTTTGCAAATATAGCAAGGGATGTAGATCTCTCACCTAGACACTTGAGAAGTGAATCCAACAAAAACAAGAAGAAGGCACATGAGAGGAAACATAGTTGGGATGGCAAGGTAACACAAGAGGTTGTCGTTAGGAAGTCTCCAATGAGAATTGTAAAATAAAAGGCGGTTATCCCTACCACCTCCACAAGGTGAAATAGATCAAATAAAAAATGATGAAGTTTGAAGAATTGTTGAAGATAGTTGAAGAAGAAGTCAAGGAGCTACAATTTGAAGAGTTCACAAGATTGAAAAAGGAGGGGCAAGACTCTAATTTTACCTTGTTTTATTCTATCATTTCGTAAATATTACCATATGTAATATCATCACAGATTTTAACATATTCTATGATAATCATAGAATACTTAGTCCTCTCTAGTTCTTATTGATGAGGTTGTTCATGCCTCAATAGGAATTGTACGGTAAGGTATAGCTCATTAAGTGTTTGCTATTTGTCCTATGCCTTTGTGAATAATCTAAACGGCTATGAGATCATTTGACCTCGTAAGACTTTGCCGGCAGCCACACCATGAGCCTCATCACGAGGCTACCATTATAAGGCAATGGAGGCGCACATGGATGGTTATATAGGCAAGGCATAGAGGTAACACTACTGTAGCTTTTGCCCCCTTACTTGTACTCTTCCTTTTTGATTTTTTTTCTTTTTATTATTAATTAAAATAGCTACTAGGCAGCCTACCTAGTAGTATAATTTGCAACAAAAAAAATCTACTTTCTTCTTCTTTTTTTTTCTTTTTCTCGAACTTTTTTCAAGTCTTCTATTTAACTTGATTTTGCAACCATTCACTGGACTTTGATATTGGAGTTATTACCAGTAACACTCAAAATTCTATTTTCTCATCAACTCTTTATTTTATTTTTTATCTTTCTCTCCCCTCCCCTCCCCTCCCCTCCCC
>MU723083.1:75970-114472 GCA_026770625.1 Nicotiana glauca
CCCTCCCCCCCAATATAGTTTTTAAGCTATGTGTGAGCCAATGTAAGCATTATACAGAATTAATCAAAAGGTTTTTTTAAACTAAATCAATATGAAATTTAATTAAGGTTATAACAAATTCAATCTACGTCTTAAAGAGGAAAATAAGAGCAAAGAGGGGCAATGGATCATATGTTATGGCATAAATAAATATAAGCAATCCTATTGTGAGAATTGAGATAAAATATGAATAGGATAATGCCAAACACAAATTAGGGCTCGAGGAGACCTTTGAATATAAATAACCAACAAGAGAAGAGTAAAACAATACCGAAAGAACGGTTAGATTGCCAAACCATCGTAGGAACTTCTATTATAATACTCAAAAGTAGATTACTAAACCATCGCAATTTCTGTAAAAGATAATAAATATGTTTAAAAAAAGAGATAATTGAAACTGCAAAAGAATACCCAATTTCACACTCCATAGTTTCTACCGTAGGTCTAGTGATTTGGCGAAGACTTACCTTGATTAAAAAGAGAAGGAAATTGTCGATTGATTTTTTATTAGCCGCAAGTGATGAACAAATCAGCTTCAACCGCATAATTTACTCTTTCAAAACAGAGAGAATGCCTTAGGGTTCTTTTTTTTCTCTTTCTTTTTTCCTTTATTTTGGGGCGGGGGGTGCTGGTGGATGGGGTTCAGAGAAAAAGAGAGGGAAAAAGTAGCGCCTAAATGTGTTGATTAATTTAGTGTTACCATGATATTATACTTTTAAAGGAACAATATTTTCTCCTCGTTAACACTGAATTAAAAATTGGCTCTAACGACCGGAGAAAAAATTAGTCGTAATTAATTCACTTATAATAACCGGATTCATGTCCCTTCGTTAAGAAGTGGTCGCTAAAGATCAAGTTTCTTATAGTGTATATAAAGTAGCAAAAGATTGGGGGTACTGTTATAATTATACAAAGGCTGAGAATGGTAGAATCTGGGTTCTATGGAAGATCAACCTTTCAGTTAACATTGTTCAAGTTCATGAACAATTCATTCATTGCAAAGTGAGTGATTCAGTGACTGGATACCAGTGGCAAAGAAGAAAGATTGCAGGGCAGAAATGATCACAGTATTATTTGCAATGGTGATTTATTCCATCTGGCGTGAAAGGAATTTGATAAGATTCAACAAAGGAAGATAATGCATAAATGAATTGTGTAAAAAAATAGCAATACATATACATATACAAGGCAGGAAGAAGATCAAATGGCAAGCAGAATTGTCAAAGTTAAAGAATACTCCTTAGTATAGTTTTATGTAATTAAGATCAATAGAGTATAGTTTTTCTTTGTATTATTGAAATTGGAGATTAATGGTCAGCACTAATCTGGGAATGTAAAGTCAGTTTTTTTAATGAAATAAAAGCAAAATTTTGTCAAAAAAAAAATAACTATCTCGTTTATGAAAAATTATCTAAAAATAATCCTAACACTTAGATATCATAGGGATAAGTGTGTATAAACCAGTTATGTAATGCAATATTCAGCACCTAGACCAGCATGTCTATAGGACTTAATAAAATTCAAATTATTTTAAACTAATTCCCAGAATTCTTATTGCATTTAGACAACATATTTACAGGGTATTATAGATCTACGCCTAGGCAAGCCTATAGGTAATCAAGGTCTAATGAAAAGTGTGAAACTATGCTTTGCTTATTTGTGACTACCCAGATTCAACAGGTTCTAAAAAATCAGTAGGAAAACTGATTATGCCTCTATCACTTCGCCTTAACACAATGCTGCATATTTTTTGCTTGTCATGCCCCACCTAGATATCATGTTCTAGGACCTTTCTGAAATCTGTTGTTTGAGACGTGCACTTACTTGCTCTATTTATTGAGGTAAAATATGAGCCTTTTAACTGTTCTAATGTGAGATTTTTAACTGTTCTATCCTTGGTCCAGTCCTACGTGTTTTGTTTGTTGCTTAGAGTTTTCTCCTTTTAATTACTATAGGAGAGTATAGATCAACCTTAACTAGAAGTCCTAAATACCTCCGGGACTATATAAGTAGAGGGACGGGTAGTGCACGCATAGGATACATCTTAAGGTTGTTAGAAAGCTTTAGGCTATGACCAAGGGGATGGTAATTAGGTAGTAAAAGATATGATGACCCGTGCGTCAATGCTATATGTAACCCCTCTAGTTGAGGAACGCTTACCGGGTACTGTACAAATGTGATCCTATAGGCTAACAAACCTAGGACTTCCCTCATCTTATCTACATGTGTGTGCTTAGACTGATTATCTGTTAAATTTCTTCTATATTATATATGTGCTTAGACTGCCTATCCGTTAAATGACTAATTCACATAATTGAGTTCGACTGGGACCCACTATTGCGGACCACGAGGGGTGCCTAACACATTCCCCTCAAGGTTATTTCGAGCCCTTACCCAAGTCTCTAGTAATGCAAACTGATTTCATGAGTTATTTGCTCTAGGTGCCCTAACGCTCCTTAAATCCATTAGGTGGCGACTCTTCAAATTCAAATACCCAATTACCAAAAGAAAATGAGTTGTTCTCGATGAATGTCGAAACCCGAACTCCGCGAGAAAAAAAAGGGCGCGACAGCATGACGACTCTGCTGGGGATATTTTAGGCTCTTACCATGACGAATTTGTTTTTTGTGAATTAGTCTCAAGCATTTTTTATCATGTGCACCCTCCCCCTTATTTGGATTTAACTACTTATTTTCAAGCATTTATGATTTTCTTTATTTCCTAAAACTGACTTGTCTCTTTGTTTTTTTTTGTAACTATCTTTCAATTATTTAAATACCGCATTTATCATTTTTAACGTGCAAATACTTGACAACATGCTATTTATTATTGCATAAATCATGCTCAACATCATATTCCACTCGTGCGTAATCAATCCTATAGAAACGTTTGATGAGTGTTTGCGCTCTTCCTATATATCACCTTTTTAAATTTGAAAAGGCATATTTGCTGTAAAACTAGTCGATCAGCAGTGCGTTTGAAGATTTCATGCCTTTCCCCCTCAAGTTGTCCGCTTGAGGGTCCCAGTCTAGACCTCTATAGAAACCTTACTCTGATTAATTGTACATGCATCATGGTCAAACCTAGCCGGATTAATATGTTGTCCACATAATAACCCTTTAAGATAAGCCTCACCTAAAAGTCCATCGGGTTTTTCATAATCCCAATGGATGCAACCACGATTGTGTGCATTGATTTTGGAGAAATAAGGCACGAAGTTCCCAGGTTCGGCATGGTCGGTAGCATACCTTCACTTTTGCTAGATTGGCGGAGGAATATTCCCTCAAGTGACCAAAATCATGTGAAACGAGTTTTAGGAAATTTGCCTTCTCTGTTGTATCTTCAGCCAAACAAAATATTGATCGAGGCTGCCACCATGTTTTGGGACAAAGAAAGGGCTGTGTTCCATTTTGGAGACATAGAAATGACCCCCCAGAAGAAATAGGGGGATTTGCTGGACTACCTTGGGATAGACCGAGTTTATTAGCACCAGAAAATTGCACCACTAGGGGGTTTCTAAAGATGATGGGGTCAAATAAGAATGACGAATTGGAGTGCCTGAAAAACTCCTACATACCTTTCGACTTCCTCTATGAACGATATGGTCACAATAACTCTTATCGTATTTTTGATGATAAGTTCTCCATCACCTCTTTGGGTTGGGTTCATCGTAGGGTCTCTTTGTTCATTGTGTGTCTCTTGGGCATGCTATTGTTCCCGATCCAAGGGGATAGAATCCATATCAGGTTGGCCATGGTGTCTAAAACTTTGATGGACAAGATCAAGGGTCATACATATAACATTGTCCTTATGATCATTGCAGATATGAATCAGGCCTTGGACGTTGTCAGAAGGATTTCAGATTCTTCGAGGGTTGCAATTTGCTGCTACAAGTTTGGTTACTAGAACATCTCCAATAGGGTCAATACTGTTAGGAATTTCTGCAAAGGTCGTGGAATGATCACATAGCATTTCATCATCCCAAGAGAAGGGCTTATATTCCATACATGTTTGCTCAACCTAAGGATGTTGTAGGATGGGTACAGTTTTTCAACAAGATAACTGAGGACCAGGTTCAATGGATGTTCGAGTGGTTCCCGACCGATGAGTTCATCAATAGATCCAGGGATGTCTCCGCTTGGTACTAATTGGGTTAAGGGGCATATACCCTTATGCTCCCCTCAGGGTTATGAGACAGGCATGCAAGAGACAGGTCATACCGCGAGTTGCTAAAATGAGTCACTTCATAGCCGATTTTTAGGTGACGCCATCCCATATAAGAATGAAGCACAACACATGTGGAACTTGAAGATTATCATGGAAAAAGATACCATTGAGCCGGACCGATGTCATGCGGGTCACTGATACTTCTACCCCTCATGGTTGGATGTTAACATAGCAAGAATCTTCGAGCCAAGTGTTGGTCCAGGAAACAGGGTCATAGACGAAGTTGCCGAAGCACAGGTGAAGTATAACAAGCTATGCAAAAGAATTTGCGAGTCTGAATCTGAGCATATAGAGCATCATAAGGCCGACATGGAAATGATCAATGAGTGGAAAGAGAGGGCTATTAAATCTAGCAAAAGGCTGGAATATCTGGAGTACAGTCTGATGGAATTAGAAGGAAAACTGAGAAAGAGAGTCACCGATTGACAAGGGCATTCTTACAACCGAACCTGTGCGAACTGGGGGAACTGATTGACAAGAGCATCCAGTCTGGAGAGGGTCCTTCTGGGACCAAGTAGATTAGGTTTACTTGCTCTCTTTTTTTAAAATGTAATAAGGCCAAGAGTCATTAGTGACAATATTTTATTAGTGTCTTTTTGGGTCGTTTATTTCTACACTAATGAAATGGGGCAACTATTGGCATTGAGTTTCTCCAAATCTATTTATCTCTAGGCCTACCTCGGGCACAATGAGGCTCCCAAATTAGGAAACGAATTTACATTCTCGCAATATGTGTTTAAATACGGCAAACATTTTAGAACTCTTACTAACTTGTTTACCTTTTGTTTTTCTTTATTTTTTATTATTCACATCCCCTAAGGTTGGTTCGCACATACTGGCATCATCAGCATATCACACCAGATCTAGAGGCCCTCCACCTTCTCCTGCTCTAAGTAATACAAGAAGCATAGGGAAAGTTAAGATGGATGACTTAAGTGGTATTCGAAAGGAGAATGCTGAGAATGCGGAAACTTCAGACAGTCAGAGTACTCCGGCCCCAAATGACTTGGTTTTGTGTTAGAACAAAAGATACTGGAGTTACAGGGAGAATTTGAGCAGGTCCACAACTTAGCATACCTCTCCCCCACACTGAACATCCCCGATATCAACCAACCAAAAACCAAAAACCCAGCGCCTCCCCAAAATACACCAAACCAATATCCACAAAACCCTCCTGCACCGCATCAATATGCAACTCCACCTTAAATCCCAATCCCTTACCGATACCAACTCCACCACAACACCATTATCAACCAATCTAGTACCCACAAGCCATGACCTATCACACTCCCAAAACACGCCTCAACCATTCCCGATCCTCAAATTTCAACCAACGACCACCACTACACCCAAGTCTAAGGCAGTCATCAAACCCTATATATGTGGAAATCATACCTCACTCTACTCAACCAATCTCCTATACACCAGAATCTGCTGAAAACAACCTGCTCATCAAGAACTTGGCTGAGGAACTCAAGAAATTGACAAGTCGAGTTCAGGGTATCGAAGGAGACAAAGAGATAGAAGGTCTGAATTATGAGTACATATGCATACAACCGAACGTGGAACTGTTGGAGGGTTACAAACCTCTCAAGTTTGAAATGGTTGACAGAATAGGTGATCCCAAGATTCATTTTAGAACTTACTGTGACAAGCTCGTGGGGGTCAAAAAAGATGAAAGGATCCGAATGAAGCTCTTTATGAGAAGTCTTACCAGAGATGCCCTGTCCTGGTACATAAGCCAGAACCCTAAGAAGTGGGCCAATTGAGCAAGTATGGCATCAGAATTTATGGACCGGTTCAGGTTCAACACGGAGAATGCACCGGATGTCTTCTACATCCAGAATTTAAAGAAGAAGCCAACTGAGACTTTTCATGAGTATGCTACTCTATGGAGGTCAGAAACAGCCAAGGCCAGACCAGCACTAGAAGAAGAACAAATGAACAAGTTCTTCGTCAGGGCACATGATCCACAGTATTATGAGAGGCTAATGGTCATTGAGAATCACAAGTTTTCTGATATCATCAAACTCGGAGAAAGGATTGAGAAAGGTATCAAAAGCGGGATAGTGGCAAACTATGAGGCACTACAAGCCACAAACAAAGCATTATAATCAGGCAGCATATCAAAGAACAAAGACGTGGGGGCAGTAACGGTGGCTCAAGGCCCAAAATCTCCACTCACATACCAAACAGCTCAACCCACGTACTAAACACCTCTACCCATATACCAACCACCATCTCCTAGATATTCTCTACCCGCCACCGCCTATCATACTTATAACACCCAACCAGCCTACTATCATTTACCTCTAAATCGTCCAAATTATCAGAAACACCGACCTTACTTTGATCGCAAACCACCCAGATAATACACCGCTATTGCAGAACTCATCGACCAGTTGTACAAAAGGTTGAAGGCCGCTGGTTATGTCACTCTTATTCCTATTGTGGTAGTGGAAAACTCATCTCAATTGGTCAAACCCAAAAAAAAAACATGTGCATATCATTCTGATATGAAGGGGCACACCATTGACGAGTACCAAACATTGAAAGATAAAATCCAAACATTGATTGACAACAAGGTCATACAGGCAGAATAAGCTGTACCCAACGTCCGCAGTAATCCTCTCCCAGATCATAGAGGTGATGGGGGTACATATGATAGAGACGGATAAGGCATGGGATCCTGGGTACATATGATAGAGACGGATAAGGCATGGGATCCTAAGGGGTCAATCGAGCTTATTCGGGAAGGCGGTGATTTTAAACCCGCAGTCAAACTCACTCCTATTATGGTACAAACACAGTCGCCAGTCGAGGTTGAGGTAACCATATCAGTTCCATTTGAGATAGAGGTAGCTCCACCTGCAGCCACACCTGTTCCATTTGAGGTAGAAGTGGCCACACCTTTCACAATGACATTATCAACCACACCTCCTTTTAATTCCAAAGCCATACCTTGTAATTATGTTGCCGAAGCTAGGCGAAAAGGAAAGGCAAAGATGGAAGAATCTGATGTCGCACAAGGAATGACCAGAACGAGAAGGATCTATATACTGGAACACTTAGGAGGGTCGAGCAAGGAGGTTGATATTAAGAAACCTGTCATTGAAACTGGACCAGATGATCTTTGGAGGAAAGTAAAGGCGAGGGAATACTCCGTTGTCGATCATTTGAACAAAACTCCCACCCAGATATCCATCTTATCATTATTGCAAAATTTAGAGGTGTATAAGAATGCTTATATGAAGGTGCTGAATGAAGCTTTTGTTCCCAACAACATCACCTGCGGAGAAATGGCCAATATGGTAGGGCAGGTGCTGGAAAGTCATAAGATTACCTTCCACGAGGATAAGTTACTGTCCGAAGGGTTAAGTCACAATCGGGCATTGCACATCACGATGCAGTTTGAAAATACATTCATTGCCAGGGGCCTGATAGATGGAGGTTCAAGCCTTAATATTTTCCCATTGTCTACTCTGAAAAGATTAGGCAACAGTTTCCATGAAATACGGGCAGGAAGTATGAACGTGAAAGCCTTTGATGAGTCTAAAAAGGTCCACGACTGGGGAGATTAAATTTTGTCTACAGATGGGGCCAACTTGGTTCGATGTTGAATTCCAAGTACTTAACATATCAGCTACATACAATCTTCTTTGGGTCCACCCTAGATACATGCCACTGGGGTTGTGGCTTCCACACTACACCAGGCTGTGAAATTTGAATGGAACCATCAGGAAGTGATCATTCACCAAGATGGGAGTAATCCCATTTACACTAGTCAAACCATCCCGTTATCGAGAACAGAAGAAGGCTAGAAGGGGAAACCTATCACCACATCGAACATGTCAATTTAGCTGAGAAAGACAAATGGTGGAGTAACAAAATAGAAAGCATACTGGCATGAACAGGGTATGAACCCGGCTAAGGGCTTGGGAAGAATTTCCAGGACATTACTAAACCAATACAGCTGAAATGCCATAGTACAACCTTCGGGCTCGGATACCAGTTTACATGACAAGAGTATGATGATTGGACAACTCCATAGCATGGTCATTATTTCCCTCTCGAGCAACCAGTGCCACATCTAGGTCAAACTTTTCACCAGGCTGATACAATATGGGGAACTACAGAGGAAGAAGCTTTGGCTGGGTTGAGGAACCTATTCCTAGAGGACAAGGATATGGATTGCAACACGATAACTGAGGAGGAGGAGGAGGAGGAGGAGGAGGAGGAGGAGGAAGAAGACCTTACCATTCATACCGTGGAGAAAGGAGTCGTTCTTAGGAATTGGACTGCCACACCATCTCGGGCCCGCCAAGTCCCTGGGTAGCTTGGCACTTAGCCTAATTTATTTTTATAGCCATGCTAGGCATTTCAGATATTTTCAGTAATTTTGTTTTAAAGACGCATTTTGTTTCAAAATATGCTCGATTCATCGCACCGTACTATTTTGGATGTTTTCAACTTTTAATCAAATATATTGCTATTTATTATTCATTACTATCTTTCACACTTTTCTTTCTAGAGCATTATTATTACTTTTCCTGATGAACCGATGACTGTGACATGTAATGAGATGACGCAACATAAGTATAGTGACTCGGAGGAAGAAGATGAAATACCTGAGGAAATTGTCAGGTAGATTGAGAACTTCGAGAATAAACCTAAGTCTAACCTGGACAAAACTGAAACAATAAATTTGGGAGACATCGAGACCATCAAGGAAACTCGCGTAAGCATTCACTTATCACCACCAGAGAAAGAGGAGTACACTCGTTTCTTGAAGGAATATGAGGATATCTTTGCATGGTCATATGATGACATGACTGGCCTAAGCACATCCATAATGGCTCACAAGTTGCCTACCAATCCAATATGTCCGTCGGTGAAGCAGAAACTCAAAAAATTCAAACCAGACATGAGCCTGAAAATCAAGAAGGAGGTCACTAAGCAGATCAAGGCCAAAGTCCTCAGGGTAGTTGAGTACCCAACCTGGTTAGCCAATATTGTACCAGTTCTGAATAAAGATGGGAAAGACAAAGTATGTGTTGACTATCGAGATTTAAATAGAGAAAGTCCCAAGGACAACTTTCCACTACCAAATATACACATCTTGATCAATAATTGATCCAAGCATGAACTCCAATCCTCTGTAGATTACTTCGCGGGTTATCACCAGATCTCGATGGATGAACAAGACGCAGAGAAAACAACTTTCATTACACCATGAGCGGTGTACTGCTATAAGATGATGCCATTTGGTCTAAAGAATGTTGGGGCTACTTACATGAGAGCCATGACAACCATCTTCCATGATATAATACACAAAGAAATAGAGGTGTATGTTGATGATATCATCATCAAATCCAAGAGAGCCACAAATGTGCATTCGGGTTTCTCGCTGGAAAGTTATTGGGATTCATTGTCAGCCGTCGAGAAATTGAGTTGGACCTGTCCAAAGTTAAGGCTATTCAAGAATTACTGCCACCAAAGAGCAAGAAGGACGTGATGAGCTTCCTGGGACGTCTCAACTATATCATTCTCTTCATAGCACAGTCCACAGTTATATGTGAACCCATCTTCAAGTTGTTGAGGAAAGATGCTGAAACGAGTTGGATCGAAGATTGTCAAAAGGCTTTTGACAAAATTAAGGAATACATATCTACACCACCAGTCCTAGTCCCGCCAGAACCTGGGAGACCTTTGCTACTCTATTTATCTATGTTAGATGGAGCTTTCGGATGTGTTTTGGGACAACATGATGAGACAGGGAGAAAGGAGCAAGCCATATACTACTTGAGTAAGAAGTTCACACGTTACAGAGCATGATACTCTCTGGTGGAGCGCACTTGTTGTGCTTTGACCCGGACAACTCAAAAATTGAGGCATTACTTCTTTGCCTATACCATATACCTCATATGCAGGATGGACCCTTTGAAGTACATCTTTCAGAAGCCTATGCCGATAGAAAAATTAGCCAAGTGGCAGATACTGTTAAGTGAGTTCGACATCGTCCATGTAACTCAGAAGGCAGTCAACGGGCAAGCATCCATCTTGCTGAAAACCATGTGGGAGGAGAATATGAACCCTTGAAAACGTATTTGCCCGACGAAGAAGTATCATTCGTACGAGAGGACATTACTGAGTCTTACGACGGTTGGAGGATGTTCTTTGACAGAGCTGCAAACTTCAAAGGAGTGGGCATTGGAGTGTTTTTGGTATTAGAGACAGGACAACACTACCCTGTATCCACAAAGCTTAGGTTTCTATGCACCAACAATATGGCAGAATATGAAGCTTGCATCATGGGCTTCAATTTGGCCATTGATATGAATGTACAATAGCTTCTTGTAATCGGTGATTCTGATCTTTTGGTACATTATGTTCAAGGAGAATGGGCTACAAAGAACACCAGAATACTATCATACTTGCATCACATACAGGAATTGATGAAAAGATTCACAAAGATAAAGTTCAAGCATGTGCCCAGAATTCAAAATGAGTTTGCAAACGCACTGGCCACTTTGTCATCAATGATATAACATCCAAACAAGAATTTTATTAATCCCGGCCCGATGAGGATCCACAATCAACCGACTTACTATGCTCATGTTGAAGAGGAGACGGATGGAAAGCCTTGGTTCCACGACATCAAAGAATATCTGACAAGAGGAGAATATCTAGAGTAGGCAAACGACACTTAGAAGCACATGCTGCGGAGGCTATCCAATCACTTCTTCCAAACCGGAGGGACCCTGTACAGAAGAACCCTTGATCTAGGGTTGTTCAGGTGTGTTGACGCAAAGGAAGCTTCTAGATTTCTAAAAGAAATACATGCTGGAACTTGTGGACCACATATGAATGGTTTGTTCTATCCAGGAAAATACTCAGAGCCGGATATTTTTAGATGACCATGGAGGCGGATTGCATTCGGTACATACAGAAATACCACCAATGTCAGGTACATGCAGACATGATAAGGGTACCGCATAATGAGCTCAACGCAACAAGTGCACATTGGCCCTTTGCTGCATGGGGAATGGATGCCATTGGTCCGATCGAGCACACTGCTTCAAACGGGCATAGGTTTATATTAGTGGCCATTGACTACTTCACAAAATGGGTATAGGCCGCATCCTACAAAGCTGTAACCAAGAAAGTTGTCGCAAACTTTGTCAAGGATCGTATTTCTGACCGATTCGGAGTTCCCGAGTCCATTATCACTGATAATGCCACCAATCTCAACAGTGACCCGATGAAAGCCATGTGTGAAACCTTCAAAATTAAGCACAAAAACTCTATAACATACATGCCTCAAATGAATAGAGTTGTGAAAGCTGCTAACAAGAATATCAAGAAGATATTAAGGAAGATGGTAGAAACCACAAACAATGGCATAAGAAGTTACCCTTCCCCCTATTGGGGTAACACACTACAGTTAGCACATCAACTGGGGCAACTCCCTACTTACTAGTTTATGGTGCCGAAGCTGTCATTCCAGCCAAGGTAGAAATACCTTCTTTAGGAATCATACAGGAAGCTGAAATCAGTGATGCATAATGGATAAGGAACCGCTATGAGCAATTAGCCCTTATAGACAAAAAAAAAGAACGTAGTATGTCACCGTCAGCTTTATTAAAACATAATGTCTAAAGCTTTCAGCAAAAGGGCCAAACCAAGACAGTTTGCACTGAGACAACTGGTGATGAAAAAGATCTTCCCACATCAAGATGAAGCCAAAGGGAAATTCTCTCCCAACTGGCAAGGTCCCTACATAGTTCACAAGGTGTTAACAGGAGGAGCACGCATACTTGCAGAAATGGACGGAGAAGTCTGGCCACAACCAATCAATTCGGTCGCAGTCAAGAGATACTATGTTTAGACTATTTAAATTTCTTCATCTGATGTAATTGAACTACGCTTGACCTAATTCCCATTTAAGAGGGGATACATAGGCAGCCCTATGGGTTCAGTCATATCATAATAAATTTTTTATTTTTCCCAGCACCAAAAACTAGGGTTGAATTTTAAGGAGGACCCTCAAAATTCCGGAGCGAGTCCAGCCTGGCCTTCATAGGCTAGAAAGTCAGAAATTGGTTAAGAAACTGGGGCAGAATTTTGAGAAGGATTCTCAAAAATCCAAAGGAAGGTCAACAAGCTTTATCCCACGCAAATGACCAAATGATCATTTACCAAACTAGGGCAGAATTTTGAGGAGGCCCCTCAAAATTCTAAAATAAGAAAAGCTGTAATGTCTCTGAAATGTGTTACAGTCACCAGTTCATCTAAATTACTTGATATTTCACTATGTTTTCTAAAATAACTCTACTTTCATCAATAAGTGCATATTTTCGAAAACTCTATTTCCATGACAACCAAGTATTACCTAGGGCAGCTCAAACAAGGCTTCCAGAATAGAGTGGAGCAAAGCCAACAGACGAAGGCACGAACCAACCTCCCCTTACAAAATATACAAATTTTCTTTGAGTGCAGGCACATTTGACGTAACAGTAGCATTCACAAATATACACACAAAAAAAAATTAGTATCAATCGGGCCACCAGACACCAAATATACCTCTAGCTAAGACACATTTTACTTCAATTTGCTACCTGTTTATTGCATAAGGCTAAGCATTGCCTTCTCTCTGTATGAGACTATGCCCTGTCTCAAATTTTGCATGAGGCTAAGCCCTGCCTCCATACCTGCATATGGCTAAGCTATGCCTTCTCTTTGCTTGATACTAAGCCCTGTCTCAAATCCTACATGAGTCTAAGCTCTGCCTCCAAATTTGCATAAGTCTAAGCACTGCCTTCTCTTTGCATGAGACTAAGCCCTGTCTCAAATCCTGCATGAGGCTAAGCTTTGCCTCCTATTTGCATAAGGCTAAGTACTGCCTTCTCTTTGTATGAGACTAAGCCCTATCTCATATCTTGCATGAGGCTAAACCCTGCCTCCACATTTGCATTAGGCTAAGCACTGCCTTCTCTTTGCATGAGACTAAGACCTATCTCAAATCTTGCATGAGGCTAAGCCCTGCCTCGATATTTGCATAAGGATAAGCACCGCCTTCTCTTTGCATGAGACTAAGCCCTGTCTCAAATCTTGTATGAGGCTAAGCCCTGCATCCATATTTGCATAAGGCTAAGCACTACCTTCTCTTTGCATGAGACTAAGCCCTATCTCAAATCCTGTATGAGACTAAGCCCTGCCTCCACATTTGCATAAGGCTAAACATTGCCTTCTGTCTGCATGAGACTAAGCCCTGTCTTAAATTTTGCATGAGTCTAATCCGTGCCTCCATACCTACATAAGGCTAAGCTATGCCTTCCATCTGCATGGGTCCAAGCCCTGTTCTGAATCTTGTATGAGGCTAAGCTCTGCCTCCTATTTGCATAAGGCTAAGCATTGCCTTCCATTTGCATGGGACCAAGACCTGTCTTGAATCTTGCATGAAGCTAAGCTCTGCCGCTATTTGCATAAGTCTAAGCATTGCCTTCTCTATGCATGAGACTAAGCCATGTCTTAAATCTTTGCATGAGGCTAAGCCCTGCCTCCATATTTGCATAAGGCTACGCTCTGCCTTCCATTTGCATGGGACTAAGCCCTGTCCCAAATCCTACATGAGGATAAGCTCTGCGTCATATTTGCATAAGGCTAAGCATTGCCTTCTCTCTGCATAAGACTAAGCCCTATCTCAAATCTTTGCATGAGGCTAAGCCCTGCCTCTATATTTGCATAAGGCTAAGCTATGTCTTCCATCTGCATGGGACCAAGCCCTATCCCGAATCTTGCATGAGGCTAAGCCCTGACTTCATATTTGCATAAGGCTAAGCACTGCCTTCATTTGCTGAGACTAAACGCTGTCTCTCCGGCACTGTCTATTTGCTCCTCTTTCGGGCTAAGATATGCCCTCAAACTCACAAGCCTAAGCTTTGTCTTGTTGATTTTAGCATCATATTATTGCATCTCATGGGCTTAAATATTGCCAACTTGTCCAAAGGCATCATTGTCTAAAGGCATCATCTTCATAGCCAGAAGACACCATGCCATAGTCTGAGGATCTATCAAATTTGCATGTCATTATTCAAAGGCGTCATGGTTCATAGACACCATTTTCATGACCCGAGAACATCACTTCATGGCCTGCAAATCTCCTATCTTACAATTCATGGCCTAAGACATCATAGTTTAAGGACGTCATCTACACTATCCAAAGATAATATTTCATGGTCCAAAGTGAATTTGCATCATCTATATACTCGATTACATTGTGTTTTAAGTTTTGTAGGTAATCCAGGAGTCAACCATTCTTCAAATAGGAGCAGCCTTCGCTCTGGTTTTCGCTCATGCCATTTTCACTTTGCCATTCATAATCGATTCTCATCAGTTACCCATCCTACTTTGTGATATCTAGCTATCTGCCCTACAATACATCCATTACATTCCAAATTTGCAACCACAACTCTATCCGACATTTCCCTTCACAAAAAAACCTTTGCTGAAACTGACTACCATTCCTTTAACTACTCAATCGACTTCATTCACCGGTGGGTCTAGAACTACACATGGATTGATTCCTATAAATCCAGGGATATGTAAGCAGCTCAAAGACCAGGGTTTGGCCTCAATTTCTCAAAACATCCCAATCGGTCAAAATTGGCCATCATTTCTTTACCCGAAAACTCTTCATCCTTCCCGGGTAAAGAGGGGCAGTTGTTGATATCCAATTTTTCCTTATAATATTTTTAATATATATATATATATATATATATATATATATATATATATATATATATATAAACTCCAAAACTATGCATTAGCATCAATTAATAATTTTCTATAATTTTTGTATTTTTAAGAGTTTTAATTAATTTACTCTAGTATTTTATGTTGATGCAAACAAGTACTAATTGCATCACAAATAATTTTATAATACTTTTGTGGTTTAATTTTATCATTTACATTTGCACTAAGTTTTAATTATTACACAAATAGCCACATTTGCATTTTTTGGGGTTACAATTGCAATTGTTTTGTAATTATAGCCTATGCATGCATTATTATATTACTTTACCAGAAAATAGCCTTTTATATTTTTTAAATACTAGGTAATTATTTTAAAACATTTCTAGGCATGAAAATCATTTTTTATAATCGGTTAATTATTTTTCAAAATTATTTTTTATCAATTAAATGAGTATTTAACAAATGGCCCTTTTTATTTTCGGACCTAGCCTAATTAAACAACCCGAATTCAACTCGGACCTAAACCCCTTTGTTCTTGGTTGCTGTTCTCATAGATTAACGACCATCATTTCCCCTTTCCTTTTTAGTCCCAAAAGACCTCAAACCCTACTCATTTGTCACCATCGGCCGTCCTAAAACCCTCTCTTCTCTAGTCTCTCTCTGAGACCCAACCCTAACCCTATCCACCGCCACCCAAAACAAGCCCTAATATCTTCAATTCCTTCCCGTTCCATGGATTTCCATAGCTATTTGACACTTCTACTGGTCTCCTACTTCTCCCTGTTGCCAGATTTTGTTATTTCATGGAAAGATCTCGAAGAAATCTAGCCAGATCTTGTTCGAGGCTCTTCAAGGGTCCACCTATGGTCTGTGAGTGTTACCATCTCGATGTTTGTGGTTCAAATCTCTGGTTCAAGGCCAGATTCTCTTTACCCCTTTCCTTTTTCTTCAAAACCCTCATTTGGATATGAATCTATCCAGATCTTTATAGATCTAAAGCGATTCTGAGTCCGTCAACAACTTTTCTTTAAAAGTTCTCTTATTTATTTACTGTTAATCAATTTTTATGCACTTATTGGTTTCCTTAATTCAGAGGTTCCTAATTGGCGTCTCTTGCCTATTTATGGGTTGATTGACCTTTGATTGGTCTCTAATTACCTATGATTGCCTTATTCATGTGATTGATAGCTTGATTTATGGGTTCTAACCCTAATTGGTTGTTAAACCCACTTCTTGCCTTATTTGAAATTCAATCAGAGTTATTTATGGGTCTAATCCCCTAATTTTCTGTCCCTATCAAGTTTGATTGATTATTTGATTGCTTCCCTTACGTTATTTACAATATTTACCTGCCTTGCCTTATTTACTTACACTATTCGACACCTTTATATACACTTATGTATCTTAGCATCTTATGTTCACCTCTAACAAATATGACTCCCACAACCCTACTATCCCTCTGTATGTCATTGAATGTTTACCTAGTGGCAGTTAATTAATTAATTTTTGAAACTCTAAGTTACCCTGTTTCTGTATATATTATTTGTCTGTTGGGAACTTTGTTTGAGTTACAGTGATTGAATGACCTTGTTTGCTCCTTACTTCTTGAGAATCCAAAACTATTTTCTTTAAAACTGTCTCCTATTTTAAACTCCTATTCTTAGAACACCTAGAGTCTTGCCCCGCTAGTGTGAGAATTTCTTAGGAGTCCATGAGGCTCCTATGAACTTTGACACATTGTAGTTGGCTTTTCAAACTTGCTCACAAAGTGTTTCCCGGGGTCCCTGAGGCCCTTGGGAACTTTGACACACCATGATATCATTAGGTGCACTATGAGGTTATGGCATTTAGACTGGCTGAAGGACTGGTTTGCCAGGTTTATTCTTTGGGCCTATATTTATGCTCCCAATAGTTTTAGCAATTTCACTTCTGTAATTCGTTATTAATGTTGGTCTGTAATAATAATCTTTGTAAATAAATATTGGGGAAATTAGTAAAAGGGAGGTATTCTTATATGATTTTTGTAGGGAAACCGGGTAGAAATCATGCTTCTAGGTCTACATTATGCTTACTTGCATTAGAAATCATGGCTTACTTGCATTAGAAATCATGCTTTATGTCTATACCATGCTTGCCTGCATTAGAAATCATGCTTTAGGTCTACACTATGTTTACCTGCATCAGAAACCATGCTCTTTGGATCATTTGGCATGTTAGACAACATGTTATAGTTTCACTACCTCATTTGTTACAAATTCTGTTTCTGCATAATCATTATCCTCTAGGAATCCTGTAATTAAGTTAATTCTATAATTCTACTTAATAAAAATACCCATTCTTTATGCATTAGAGATCCTGCCTTAGGACGGTATTTATGATCGCTTTAAACCATGTCTAGATCAATAACTATCTCCTTTATGAAAAATTATCTAAAAAGCAATCCCAACACTTAGATGTCATAGAGATAAGTGTGTATAAACCAGTTCTGTAATGCAATATTCAGCACCTAGACCAGCATATCTATAAGACTTAATAAAATTCATATTTTTTAAAACTAATTCCCAAAATTCTGATTGCATTTAGACAACAGGGTATTATAGATATACGCCTAGGCAAGCCTATAGGTAATCAAGGTCTACTAAAAACTGTGAAACTATGCTTTGCTTATTTGTGCCTTCCCAAATTCAACAGGTTCTAAAAAAATCAGTAGGCAAACTGATTAGGCCTCTATCACTTCGCCTTAACACAATGCTACATATTCTTTTCTTGTCATGCTCACCTAGATATCCTGTTCTAGGAACTTTCTGAAATATTTGAAATCTGTTGTTTGAGACGTGCACTTATTTGCTCTATTTGTGGAGGTAAAATGTGAGCCTTTTAACTATTCTATCCTTGATCCAGTCCTACGTGTTTTGTTTGTCACTTAGCGTTTTCCCCTTTTAATTACTATAGGAAAGTCTAGATCCACCTTAACTAGAAGTCCTAAATACCTTTGGGACTATATAAGTAGAGGGACGGATAAGCACGCATATGATACATCTTAAGGTTGTTAGAACGCTTTAGGCTATGACCAAAGGGAGGGTAATTGGGTAGTAAATGATATGATGACATGTGCGTCAATGCCACGTGTAACCTCTCTAGTTGAGGAAGGGTTACCGGGTATTGTACAGATGTGATCCTATAGGCTAACAAACCTAGGACTTCCCTCATCTTATCTACATGTGTGTGCTTAGACTTCTTATCTGTTAAATTTACTCTATCTTATATGTGTGCTTAGATTGCCAATCTATTAAATGACTAATTCACATAATTGAGTTCGGCCGGGATCCACCGTTGTGGATCGCGAGGGGTGCCTAACACCTTTCCCTTAAGGTTATTTCGAGCCCTTACCCAAGTCTGTGGTAATGCAAACCGATTTCATGAGTTATTTGCTCTAGATGCCCTAATGCATCTTAAATCCGTTAGGTGGTGATTCTTCAAATTCAAATACCCAATTCCCAAAAGAAAATGAGTTGTTCCCGATGAATGTCAAAACCCGTACTCCATGAGGAAAAAAGTGGTGCGACACCTAACTTTACTCACTTACTATAACGCAGAGGTTAAGACTCACTTTTCCTTCATGAATCAAGTGCCCTTTCATAACAAACGAGAGTGGTTCCACACACAATAACATTTAAGAACAATTAGGAACTCAAGATAGAAAGAATTAACTCACTCTAAAAAAGAACATTCATATGCCACAAAAAAATCTACCATAGTTTTTTCCGTAGTGTACTACACTAATCGAGCTCATCCAGTCTAGGATCAGTTAAGCCTTCATTTGGTTATAATGTAGGTTGCGAGACGAGTATGATACATTTAGGTATAAGAGTGACTACACCTCCCCAAGCACTTTAATACATACACTGTAACATTTAAAACCCCACACCTATGTCAAACCATAATTTCGCCTTCACATCACTATATATTAACTCCATTCTTCTTTAAGTACAATTACATCAAGAGTCACCCCTTATCAAGGAATATTTTTTTTCCACAACTATTCACTATTATTTTCTTTCTCTTTCACTTCAAGTGGCTCTTACTTGTTCAAAACAGTGCACCTTTCTCCTTATTTCACTAGTTCCACTCAAAATCCAAACCAACCACCCCACACTTTAACTTTTACAAAGTTCATATCAATTCAAGTGCTCATGAGAGGTAAAAGGTTCAAATAGAATATTAATTCAAACAAATAGGTAAGGCTTGTAATATGGTTTCCAAAGAAACAAGATTATAGGCTCAAAGGAGTTAACTACGATATATAACAATTAGTCGGGTAATATATATATATATATATATATATATATATATATATATATATATATATATATATATATATATATATATATATATATATATATATATTAACAAAGAAATGCCTATAACATTTCCAAGGCTAAACAAACAACTATTTAGCTTTTCAAACACACAGGGCAAGTTCTAGGCATCCAATGCAGTGCACAGAATACAAAAATCCTCTCACACACACATGGCACATGACTCACTCTAGATTGGATCATCGAAACGCTCTAGTCAGTGTACTGTAACGAGCCGACCGGTTGTTTTGAGCTCTAGCTCATTAGTCGATAGTTAGAGGCCATGAGTAGGTTCACTTCAAGTATTATGACTTGTATTCATGGTCGGAATCGAATTCCGGGAAGTTCAGAGTTTATTTGGAAAGTGAATTCTCATTTCGGAAGCTTTAAGTTGAAAGAATTGGCTAAGATTGGATTTTTGAGTAAACGACCTTGGAATCGGGATTTGAAGGTTCCATAAAGTTTTTATGATGATTTTGGACTTGGTTGTATGTTCGGATCGGGTTTTGGATGACACGGGAGTGTTTCGGCGGCTATTGTGGAAGTTAGCTTTTTAGAAGAATTTCATAAATTTGGGTTAAAGTATATTTCAATGCTATCGATGTCTGTTAGAGATTCCAAGTATGGGAATAGATCTGTGTGGTTATTTTGGTATTGGGAGCGTGATCGAAAGTGGATTTGGAGGTCCTTAGGTCATTTGGAGTCATTTGGCGAAAGTTAGAAATTTGAAGGTTTTTGAGAAGTTTGACCGATAGTTGACTTTTTGATATCGGGGTCGGATTCTGATTCTAGAATTTAGAGTAGGTCCATAATCTTGAATGTGACTTGTTTGCAAAATTTGAAGTCATTCTGGATTGATTTGATATGTCTTGGCACAAAATATAAAAGTTGGAAGATTTGAAAACTCATAATTCGATTCGATGCGCGATTCATAGTTTTGATGTTGTTTAACGTGGTTTGATGCTTAGATTAAGTTTGTATTGTATTTTGGGATATGTTGGTATAATTGGTTAAGGTCCCGAAGGCCTCGGGTGGATTTCGGAAGGTTAATGGAATGGATTTTGGACAAAAGGAGTTGCTGCATTTTTTTTACTGCAGAAGCTTTTTTTGAACAACAACTGGTGCAATCGCAGAGCTGACTTTGGGAGATTATATCTTGCAATTTATAAGGAATCTTAAAATTTGTATCTGTTGAATTCTAGAATCCAGAAAGATAGACCATGCATCATTTGGATATTTGTACAGAAAGTTATGATCGATTGAATGAAGGCTGGTAAAACTATTTTGCAATTTCCCCAAAAATTTCTTATGCGACGAGCCTACTTTGGAGGCTTATATCTCGAAATCTATAAGGAAGCTGAAAATATTCAAACATTAAAGTTGTAGATCTTTGATTCTAGTTTTCAGAAAGTTAAACTATTCATCATTTGGACATTTGTACCGATAGCTATGATCTGTTGACTAAAGGCTAGTAATAGTTCATTTTTGCCCGAAAATCAGGCAAAGTCGCATTCATGCATGCGACTTGCCAAGGCAGAATGCGTAAAAATGGGAGTCAGCCATTTTTACTCATTTTTGAGTTTTGAGTATGATTTGGGCGATTTTTGGAGCTTTTGGAAGAGGGTTTTCACCTAACCCAACATGAGTTTAATATATAGATTATGGATAGATTAACATTTAAAAATTGGTGAAATCAAAGATTTAGATGAAAACCTAGGATTTGTATAAAAATGAGTTTTGACCACGAAAATGGTTATGGAATTTGGTAAAAATTATATATTTGACTTCATAAGGTTAAGGGTAACAACTTTCTTCGAAAATTTCTGGAATCTGGACACGTGGGCCTGGGGGTGAATTTTAGGAATCTTACATTTGGGGTTGGGTAATCACCTTAATAGTTGGAATATGAATTTTTGTAAATGTATTTATTAGTTTATACACTATTTCATTAGTTTTGGACTGTTCCGCACCGAATTGAGGGTTTTGAGCATAATCTTGGACCGAAAAGTGGGCTTCCGAGCGAGGTGAGTCTCCTTTCTAACCTTGTAAGAGGGAATTGTCTCCATAGGTGAATTTATTGGATATGTGCTTCTATTTCTAGGGGCTACGTACACACGAGGTGACGAGAGTCCGTGCATAGTTATTATTATACTTAAGTCTAGGTAGTTTAGGACCCAAAAGCATGCTTTACTTGCAAGATTTGAAATCTTGTTGTCGATTTAAAAATGCTTAAAACATAACGAACGTGTAAATGATTTCTAGAAGACTAGTCATCATTTCTTGATTTTTAAAAGAGAAATTGCCTTTTCTTGGATAATTTGCTCCTTGATGAGTTCTTGATTGACTGTTTGAATGTATTTATATATTGTGGAACGGGCTGAATGACTCGGTAGATTAAATAGATGCATCTATGGTTCGCACCATTCGATCATCTGGTAGTGCACAGTTTAAATATTATTGGATCGGGCCATACGACCTCGGCATGATTTGCGCATGCTTGTATTACTTGCCTTGAGATTCATAGATGTTGATATTTGTTCTGCCTGGCCTGAGATAAATATAGAAATGATGAAAATGAATTTGAAAATTTCCTATAAACAAAAGAATTGGTTACTTGCCTCATGCTATTGAGTTTAAAATCATTTTTATGAAAATCCCTAATTTTCTATATTATTGATATTATTAATATTGGACCCCTAGTAAGTGTCAAAGTCGGCCTCTCGTCTCTACTTTTTTGAGATTAGACATGATACTTACTGAGTACACGTTATTTTGTACTCATGCTACACTTGCTATGCATTTTTGTTGCACATGCACATGCACATGTATCTCTAGTGGCCTAGTGGGCATAGCAGCATGGTTGATATGGAGACTTAGGTGAGCTTCACTTCTTGAGACGACCCGTAGCTTGCAGAGTCTCTTTTAGATTAATGTATTTACTTTATGTCCAATTTGTATTTCGGACGATTGTTGTATTATATTGTTTCCTAGAGATAGTTCATGCACTTGTGACACCGGGTTCTGGGATGATTTTAGGATTATTCAATATTAAGTTTGTTAAAGACTTCATGGTTATTTCTATGAATTTCATTATTTGTTCTTTAATGTATAAAGAAAATAATTTCAACAAATACTAAAATTGGAATTTAATTAACTTCTTGGCGTTGGCTTTCCTGACAGTGTGTCTGATGCCATCACGACCCTTAGTGGATTTTGGATCATGACAGGTACTTAAGTCAAATTAAGAACATACTATTTAAGACACTCTAATAAGAATCAACAACTGAGTCTAAGCGTCACACTAAAGTATCTGCTATATTCAAGGCATAACGACGATAAGTGATCCTCCTTCCATATGATCCCTTAGCCCAAAAGTACCTAATTAAAAATATAAAAAAAAACTAACTAACCCGGTTGAAACAAAAACCTTTGGAAAAGAACTATGGTCAAAAGAAAAATCAAGGGGTAATTGATACACTACCTACAAAAGAAAATCTTTTTTTTGTATCGACTTAGACTCTCAAGAAACCCATCGAGTGATATCTGTCGTCGGGACAAGTCAAAAATATGAAATTTTCACACATTCACACATTTAGACTTCTAACCAAAAAGCAAAATCAAACTAGCCAAAGACTACAATCAAATTAACCATAGTTCAACTAGAATCAAGATACATTCCCATATATACACAACATACCAACGAAGTAACCCCTACCCCACACTTAAAAATATGTCATGTCCTCATGTCATAAATTAGAAAGTAATGCAAAGCAAAGAAACTTCCCTGGAAGATCAATCTTGATCCGAGACTATGCCGGGGTCTAAGTGACACACCCTCCCCAGCGCACGCAACCAACCCATAATTTTCTTCTCTAATTTAGCATTTTACATGGCCAAGGCATCAACTCTAGTCCCCAAGTCTGTGACGGTAGTACGCATCCCTACCATTTCCTGCTCTAAGGCTGCCATCCGTGTAACCCGACCAACCCCGGACGACCCTTCAACTTCTGCAACATGCTCATGGGAGGGCGACTTAGCCCCCACTTCATCCTACTCATAATCTCCCTCCTCAGATGCCTCAGAATCATCACTATCAATTGAACTGGCTGCCACCGCCTCTTTTCCAATGGTCACCTTAGAAGCCCGGAACATTGTTTATTTCTTCACCTTGCCGCCTACATGGGGGTTCTCTGGTACCCCTACAGCCCGACACAATCGAGTAGCCAGAGATGGGACGAAAAACCCATACCTCCTCAGTGTTGAACGGATGAACATCTCCAAGTGAATAACCTTGGCCACATCAAAATCGTGGCCATTCATGAAGCACCAGATCAAAGTAGCTCGCGGTCCATTGACTTCAGTGGTGTTGTGAGATGGCAGCAGTCGACTATTGATGTTGTACAACCAACACTTACCTTCAAAGGTGAGTGAGGAGGAGTTAAACTTTGATCCCTGATTAACCTACACTACCTCCTTGTCTGGTTTACAAATAGTTTGGAAAAACAATTGCCAATTTATGGATTCTCGCTTATAAGTGTCATAGTAATTCATCTCCCCAGTAAATGTAGGCAAGCTATACACTCTCCTGATAGCTTCAGTCGAGGCATTCACCCTCTTTTATCACACAATACAAACGTGATCCTCATGTTTGGTACAGTTGGCATAGAATTCCCTAACAAGCAACAAGTTACCATCCTCCGGCTCCTCGACGAAGATGTCGAGCCTGCGCCTAGTCATCTCCCTATACATATTGGGGAACTCATCCTGGATAGAATCCCTTTCAACTCTCCATTATGGTACCAAATTTCTAATACCCTTTTCAATAAAACGGTCTTGGGCAGCTCTGGAGACAAACCAGGTGCTATCAAACTGCCCTGAACTGGCTGATACCCGTGCCCGGGATGAACCACTGGTAGTGCGTCTCTTCTTTAAAGATCTCATTGTACTTACACAACAACCACTATTATCAAGAATTAGTGGAATAGGTGACCCAATAGCGGTTACTCAGACTTCACACGCCCTTGGTTCAATTTATACTATAAAGTTTACTGGGGCAATTCAGCAAACACCTCATGTGCATATGCCCCCCAATGTACCAAAGGACCCAATTAAACCTTCATTCCTCACAACTCAAAAATGTCTTTTCAACCCAACCAACCTAATGTCTTCACGTATCAACAATTATACCAACAAATACACATAAATAAGAGTACCTAGATTTCTAATTTCTTACAACTACAATAGAAGAGACAAAGAATAAAACAAAAAGAAACAAAATCTAAAAGAACAAAACAAAAGAAACTAAAAGAAGAGAGTAGAATCATGTAATTACTTGAAAACCTTGTGATGATCGGAGATGGAAGAGTGGGTGAGTAGAGAATATGGAGAAGAGAAAGGAATTTGGTGAAGAAAGAGGAGGGGAAAGCGTTAGAAATTGGGGAAGGGGGAGGGTTTTGCTTTTTGGTTTTATGGTGTTGTTTATGGTTAAGGGAATGGGGTAAAAGAGAAGTGGGGATTCGGTGGGGGAGGGGGGGTTAATTAAAGAAGAATACTAATTAAAGGAGTGGGGGAAGGGGGAGAAAGAAAAAAAAATCGATACCTGACGTTTCCAGGCCCACGGAAAGCAAGAGACATATTAGACTAAAGGGAAAGGGAAATCACAGAGACATGCTAGTTACATGGTAAAAATAGAACCATAAGTAAAAGCGCAAAAGGAATAACAAGAGTCTTAACATGAACTGAAACATGTTATTTTGGGATACTGTAAACTTAAACTAGAAACATACCGGTCAAGAGTGAGAATAGAAAAGCAAGGTGCGGAGAGGCAGAGCAACATGGCAATAGTATGCAAAACAAGAAAGAGAGTAGCAGGACAATAGTATGCAGATGCAAGAGAGCAACAGTAATTACTCAGTCTTGGCTTTCAGCCAACTGAGCGATTAGTAACTAATACGAGAAGTAAAGAGAATATGTATGAGAGTAAGAGAGAACTCAGAATGATATTAGCATGCTCTGTGTGTATGTGTTTGCGTATGGCTTAGTGATATTTCGTGTGTGTGATGTGCAATGTATCCGTGTGTAATGCAAAAGAGAATGGGGGTACTTATTGTTTTGAAAACAAGTGGAAAATAAGGTAACATGTATAGACTGATCACAGTTATAGAAATAATACCAATTAGAATCAATTAAATCCTCGGACTCCCTTCAATTAAGGAGTCCTAGTTCAAACGAGTACAAATTGTATCAAATAAGGAAAATTATTGTTTGCAAGACTGGTATTTCCATAATAGGAGTAGTAAAAGTATGCAGAATATTTCAAGTAAGGAAACTATAAGGACAGCATATTGTGCACACAAATTAGTTCAAAGAATCACAGATGAAATTGAAAATCACAGGGAATCAGTACTAAGTAAGGAGAGCATTTCACAAATAAGGAAGTGATTCAAAAATTAGTGTAAAACTTCTAAGGAAAACATATACAAATTCAGGGATTTGAAGAGATGCACAAAATCAGCAGAATATTTGGTAAACGATGAACAATTAGACCTATAAAAACAATAGGCATGAAAATCAGAGCACCCTAAGCAAGAAATCACAGAATCAATAGAAGGTTGTAACCCTAATAGCAAAATTAAAGGATGGAACTCGGATAGTAACCAGAAGATCACACCAACAAGCACATAACACAAATATAAACACATAATACTAAAAAAATCAGAAGATATAGTGACTTCGAAAGGGTTCAGGAAACCCTAATGTTAAAAGAAAAACAAAACGTTGAAAACTTGAACAATCGAAAAGATCTAGTAGAGAGTAGTGTAAAACACAAAAGAATAATTTAAAAAATCGTTTAAAAGACAAGGTTTTTAAGAAAATTAGGATTTCGTAATAAACCAATGAGAGGTAAGGAACCTGGCTGTGAAACTCGTTAATAATGATGCTCGCAGCACCATCGAACCATAAACCATCGGAGAAAGCTCGGAGACAAACCAGTCAGAGCTTCCGATGACCATCTTGTATGGTGGAGGCTTCTGGAGTCTCGAAAATGGAGGGAATCAACAAGACAAGGTTTCACGGCGGCTGGTGGTCGAGAGAAGTGAGGCTGGAGGTGGCCGGAGAGGCGGTGGATTCATCGGAGATGAAGGAGAGATCCAGAAGGTTCTAGAGGGAAGGGAGAGTAGAGTCAGTGTAGAAAGAGAGAGAGACCGTCTCTGAAATGAGGGGTTTGGTGGGGGGGGGTTGTTAGATTTAATTTTGGAAATAAAACCTGGGCCGTTGATCTCACTTGATCAACGGCTCGGATTAAATCAAGGTTGGACCGGGTCGATTAATTGAAATATGGGTTGGTCCAATTGGGGTTAGGACTGGGTAAATTGAGGGCTAAAATTGAAATCCGAATGGGCTAGAATTGCAATGAAATGAGGCTAAATATTAAATAGCCAGTTTTTTCTTTTTATTTTGTATAAAATAGTTAAAATGATTTTTTAAGAAAACTTAAAAGAACTTAACTAATTAATAATATATAATTATTAATTTAAAAGTACTGGAAATAATTTGATAATTATGAAATGATGTTAATTGTAAAATAGTCTATAATTGCAATTACATGCAATTTAGCTTTTAAATACCAAATAAATTTGTAAAAAATATGCAAAAAATCAACTTAATTATATTTTGGTGTAAATATGAGAATAAAATAAGTTATTCACCAAAAATAATAATTTTGGAAATAATTATTGAATTTTGTAGTATTAAAATAGGCAAACAAATTGATATTAAAATCTTTAAAAATAAGGAAAAATACCAAAACTTTTGGGAATGCCTATATATGCATGTACATACTATTTTGAGAATATTTTGAGTAAATATAAAATACATAGGAAAAAATTGGGTATCAAAGCTGCTCCTCGAGAGAAACGACTTGCAAAGGTTTCGACCAAGCTATGGTTTCTGATATGCCTACATATCCCTGGTTTTACAGGAATCAGGTCATATGTAGTTCGGGTTACATTGACGGAGTATGCCGATGGAGGTTTTGAAGAGACAGACGCAACATTTAAGTTGGAAAGGGTGGTGAGGGACTGATGGGCTGTGAGAACTAGAGCGGGATCGCTCCTGCTGTGATGGCCGTTACTAGCCAGTGTACCTGCAAATAAGCAATACGAGCATATATCGTGCATAAATTTAAACGTGATGCAGGTTCCCATTGGATCATGAATGTTGTCTTCGGACGGATAGGAGACGTCCTCGGACCATGATGTCCCGGGCCATGAAGCGCATAATAAAGGATTCACAGGCTATGAAAATGATGCCTCCGAACCATGATGCCTTTGAATGATGATGTGCAAAAGATAAAAGCAGGGTCCTCAGGCCATGGCATGGTGTTCTCGGGCTATGGAAATGATGCCTCCGAACAATGACGCCCTTGGACAGTTTGGCGGTATTTCAGCCTATGAGATGTAGGATTTGGCGGTATTTTTCAACCGATGAAGTGCAAGATTTGGCGGTATTTCAGCCGATGTGAAGGATAAATCTAAATGGCGATATTTCAGCCGACAGAAACTTAAATAAAACTGGCGATGTTTCAGCCGATGTAGAAAATGTAAATGGCAATATTTCAGCCGACAGAAGGATAAATCTAAATGACGATATTTCAGCCGACAGAAATTTAAATAAAGCTGGCGATGTTTCAGCCGATGTAGAAAATGTAAATGGCGATATTTTAGCTGATAGAAAGCATATGTATAGATGGTGATGGGGGTTTAAATACGAACGAGCGATCTTTCAACCGATACCAAGAATTAAATAAAGTTGGCGATATTTCAGCCGACAAAGAAGGATAAATATAAATGGCAGTATTTCAACTGACAGGAATTTAATAAAACTGGCGATTCTTCAGCCGATACGAGGGATTTAAACAAAATTGGCGATGTTTCAGCCATGCAAGATTTAAATGAAGCTGGCTGTATTTCAGCCGGTGTAAATGAGAGGTGGCGATATATCAATCATGCAGGATGGAGACAGTGCTTAGTCTCGGAAGGCAGAAAGGTAGCCTTATGCAATGCAAGAAAATGCAGGATGGAGACAGTGCTTAGTCTCGGAAGGCAGAAAGGTAGCCTTATGCAATGCAAGGAAATGCAGGATGGAGACAATGCTTAGTATTGGAAGGCAGAAAAGTAGCCTTATGCAATGCAGGAAAATGCAGGATAGAGGTAGTGCTTAACCTCGGAAGGCAGAAAGGTAGCCTTATGCAATGCAGGAAAAATGCAGATGGAGACAATGTTTAGTCTCGGAAGGCAGAAAAGTGGCCTTATGCAATGCAAGAAAAATGCATATGGAGACAATGCTTAGTCTCGGAAGGCAGAAAAGTAGCCTTATGCAATGCAAGGAATAAAGGCGAAGGGTAACAAAATCTCTTAGCTGAGAGGTGATAGCTGAAGTTAGTTGTCCTTGCGGTTGCTGGGGATGTCATGTGCGGATAGCACTTGTAAGTGAGCGATGATTCTGAGAGTCGTATTCTTGCAAAATATATAACCAGATCCAATGGTTCTATGTTTTAGGGTGCCTGCATTCAAAGAAAGATCGTGAGTTTTGTCAAGGGGAAGGTTAGTTCGTCTTCCCGTGGACTTCGCTCGTCTTGCTCGGCTCTTGTTTTCATTGGGGTAGCGTTGCTAAACAAAACAATTTTGATAGTGGTCATGCATGATTTAGTAAAAAATATAATGTAAATACATAATTTAAAATGATTTTCTTTTAGATGAACCGACGACTACGACGCGGTTCAAGACATTGCAACCTCTTTTGCTCCGGAATTTTGAGGGTCCTCCTCAAAATTCTACCCCAATTTACTGGGTTGACGCCTCTGACAGCGGTGTGTTGGTAGATGGCCGAGGATCAACTTCAGAATTTTAAGGGTCCTCCTCAAAATTCTGCCCCAGTTTCCAATAGTGGGGGGGGGGGAGGGAATGAAAATTTTATTGAATTGTGACCGAACCCATATGGCTGCCTACGTATCCCCTCTTAAAAGGGAATTTGGTCAGGCATAGTTCAAATTACATCATAAAGGGACCATAATGGTTACACATAGTATCGTTTCACTACATCTGAATTGATCGGCTTTGGCCAAACTTCTCTGTCCATTTCTGCAAGTATGAGGGCTCCTCCGGTTAGAACCTGATGAACCATGTACGGACCTTTCCAGTTAGGAGAGAACTTTCCTTTGGCTTCATCTTGGTGTGGAAAAATCTTCTTCAGTACTAACTACCCTGGTGCGAACTATCTTAGCCTTACTCTCTTGTTGAAGGCTCTGGTCATTCTATTCTGATAAAGCTGACCATGGCAAATTGCATTCAGTCTTTTCCCATCTGTAAGAGCTAATTGCTCATAGCGACTCTTTACCCATTCTGCATCTTCAAGTTCTGCTTCCTGCATAATTCTCAGGGAGGGAATCTCTACTTCGGCTGGGATGACTGCCTCGGTACCGTAAACCAACATATAAGGAGTCACCCCCGTTGATGTGCAGACAGTGATACGGTATCCCAATAGAGCAAATGATAGCTTCTCATGCCACTGCTTGTGTTTTTCTATCATTTTCCTTAGTATCTTTTTGATGTTCTTGTTGGCTGCTTCTACAGCTCTATTCATCTGAGGTCTATAGGCTGTAGAATTCTTGTGCTTGATCCTGAAGGTTTCACACATTGCTTTCATCAGGTCGCTATTGAGATTAGAACCATTATCAGTGATGATTGACTCTGGGACACCGAATCGGCAAATGATACGATCGCGGACAAAGTCTGCCACGACCTTCTTAGTCACTACCTTATATGATGCTGCTTTAACCCATTTGGTGAAGTAATCAATTGCCACTAGAATGAACCTATGCATGTTTGATGCGGCAGGCTCGATAGGTCCGATGACATCCATTCCCCAAGAGGCGAACGACCATGGTGAGCTTGTTGCATTGAGCTTGTTAGGAGGCACCTTTATCATGTCTGCATGGATTTAGCAACGATGACATTTCCGAACATACTGGATGCAGTCCGTCTCCATAATCATCCAGAAACAACCAGCTCGGAGTATTTTCTTGGTTAAGACGGAACCATTCATATGTGGACCATAGGTCCCTGCATGAACTTCTTCCAACAACCTGGATGCTTCCTTTGCTTCGACACATCTTAGTAGTTCCATATCAGGAGTCCTCATGTATAGGATTCCTCCGCTGTGAAAGAAGTGATTGGATAATCCCTGCAGTGTGTGCTTTTGAGTAGTGTTTGCAAGTTCTAGATGTTCTCCTGTTGACAGATACTTCTTAATGTCATGAAACTATGGTTTTCCATCTTCTTCTTCCTCAACGTGAGCATAGTAGGCGGGTTGATCCTGGATTTTAATTGGGATGGGATCAATGAAATTCTTGTCTGGATGCTGAATCATGGATGATAGAGTGGCCAATGCATCGGCAAACTCATTCTGGACTCTGGGGACATGCCAGAATTCTGTCTTTGTAAACCTCTTCCTCAACTCTTGTACATGATGCAAGTATGGGAGTATTTTGGAGTTGTTGGTCACCCACTCTTCTCGAACCTGATGTTTGAGCAAGTCGGAATCCCCGATCACTAGTAACTCCTAAACGTCATATCAATGGCCAACTTGAGCCTTAAGATGCAGGCTTCATACTCGGCCATGTTGTTGGTGCATGGGAACCTGAGTTTGGCAGACACCGGATAATGCTGACCTGTTTCTGATACTAGTACTACTCCTATGCCAATGCCTTTAAAGTTTGCTGCTCCATCGAAAAACATTCTCCAGCCATCATAGGATTCTGTGATGTCTTCTCCTATGAAAGAAACCTCCTCATCGGGAAAATACATCTTTAGAGGCTCGTATTCTCCGCCCACGGGGTTTTTGGCAAGATGATCAGCTAGTGCCTGTCCTTTGATTGCTTTCTGAGTCACGTAGATGATATCAAACTCACTAAGCAGGATTTGCTATTTGGCTAGCTTGCCCATGGGCATGGGCTTCTGAAAGATGTACTTCAACAGATCCATCCTTGATATGAGATGAGTATTATAGGCACAAAAATAATGCCTCAACTTCTGAGATACCCAAGTCAGAGCACAACAGGTGTGTTCTAGCAGGGAATACCGGGCTTCGTACGGGGTGAACTTCTTGCTGAGATAGTAGATGGCTTGCTCCTTTCTCCTTATTTCATCATGTTGTCCCAAAACACAACCAAATGCCCCATCCAATACTGCAAGGTAAAGCAATAGAGGTCTACCCGGCTCAGGCGGAACCAGGACTGGCGGCGTTGATAGGTATTCCTTGATTTTATTGAAGGCTTTTTGACGATCATCAGTCCATTCAGTGACGACGTCCTTCTTCAACATCTTAAAGATTGGTTCACTAATGAAAGTGGACTGGGCTATGAACCGACTGATGTAGTTGAGTCTCCCCAAGAAACTCATAACCTCTTTGTTGTTCTTTGGAGGTGGTAATTCTTGAATGTCTTTGACCTTTGATGGATCAAGTTCTACTCCCCGTCGAATTACGATGAACCCAAGCAGTTTTCCGACTGGAACCCCGAATGCACACTTGGCGGGATTCAGTTTTAGGTTATACCTTCTCAATCTGTTGAAGAAATTCTTCAAGTTTTCCATGTGGTTAGTGGCTTTCTTGATGATGACATCATCTACATACACCTCGATCTCTTTGTGTATCATGTCATGGAAAATAGTAGTCATGGCCCTCATGTAGGTGGCCCCAACATTTTTTAATCTAAACGGCATCATATTGTAACAATACATCCCCCACGGCATAACGAAAGTCATTTTCTCCGCATCTTCTTCATCCATCCATATCGGATGATACCCGACAAAACAATCGATGAATGACTGCAGCTTGTGCTTGGCGCAATTGTCAATCAGGATGTGTATGTTTGGCAGTGGGAAGTCGTCTTTTTGACTGGCCCGGTTGAGATCCCGGTAGTTGACACAGATTCTGACCTTCCCGTCCTTCTTTGGTACTGGCACAATGTTAGCCAACCGTGTCGGGTATTCCACTACCCTGAGGACCTTGGCTTTGACTTGCTTGTGACTTCTTCCTTGATTTTCAAACTCATGTCTGGCTTGAACTTTCTGAGCTTCTACTTTACCGGTGGACACGTCGGATCTGTTGGCAGTTTATGAGCTACAATAGATGTACTGATACGGGTCATATCATCATACGACCAGGCGAATATGTCCTCATATTCTTTTAAGAACTCCGTGTACTCTTCCTTTTCTGACGGTGACAGGTGAACACTGATGCGCGTTTCCTTGACATTCTCTGTATCCCCCAGGTTGACAATATCGGTTTCGTCCAGGTTAGACTTAGGTCTATTATCAAAGTCCTCAACCTCTTTAACGACCTCTTCTGGTATCTCATCCTCTTCTGAGTCTATATCCGTTTGTTGCGTTACCTCGTCGCATGTCACATTCGTTGGTTTATCAAGATAAGTAATAGTAATGCTGTGTAAAGTAAAGTAAATGATAGAGAAAAGAAATAATAAGAGTGAGATTTATATTAAAAACTGAAATTCTTTGATAAATGCCAAAAATTGTTTTGAACATCGGAGCTCTTTTCAAAATTTAAAGAAAATACGGAAAGGAAATCAACTAGCAAAAAAGTAAAAGATAATGCATAGTGCTTTGTTTAACCTTGCTACCCCAAAGCCTCTGGGCCTGGGTGGTTCTGATGGACCAATTGCTGAGATGTGCCCTTCTGCTTAAGATGATCATGCCAGAGTGCACAAACTAACCTTTTGGGGAGGGGAATAAAACAAAACAAAACAAAACAAAACAAGGTAACAAGTTAGTAAGGATTCTGAGAAAAATATTGCAATATTTAAACACATAGCATAAGAGTATAAATCGTGTCCTAAATTGGGTGCCTCGTTGTGCCCGAGGTAGGCCTAGCGATAAGTTGATTTGGAGAACTTATAATACTAAATGCCTCATTTTATCGATAAAATAAGACGAATCCCAAAACGACACTAAAATTGCATAAAATAAAATATCACTAATGGCCATTGTCCTTATTACATTTCAAAGTGAAAAAGAAAAGAGACTCATAACTATTTGGTCCCAGAAGGACCTTCCCCAGACTCGGCATCTTTGGCTCCATCGAACAGCATCGCCAGCTCATGCAATCCCAGCAGTAGATAAGCCCTAGCCAAATGTCCTCCTTCATTCCCCTCGGCGTTTTGGCAATTCTCGATCCTCCGGATGAATTTCCCTTCTAGCTCCACTAACCCTCGCTCCAAATGCCCTAGGCACTTATTGGGTCTGACAGCCATATCCTTCCATTCCTCGATCAACTTTTGATTGGCCTCTTGAATCTCCTGATGCACGCTCTCGCACTTCCTGATCCTTTTGAGCAACTGATTGTACTTAACCTGTATCTCAGCCCTTTCGTCGATGACCCTGTGACCTCGAATAGACTCGGGCTATCCCAAACCAGCATGATCTTTTTCTAGCCAACCTGGATAGTATAAGGTGTAGCCGGCATGATATCTATCAGGCTCTATGGAATCCCTTTCCAGGATGATCTTGCTGTTCCACATGTGTTGAGCTTGACATTTGTATGGGCTATCGTCGTCTTGGAAATCAACCCTGAAATGACTCATCTTCTCGACCTTTGGTATGACTTGCTTCCTCCCTTCCTGCCTCATGACTCGGAGAGGGACATAGGGATAAGTTCCCCTCAGACCAATGAGTATAAGAAATGGAGCGTCCCGAGAGCAGATGACGAACTCTCTAGTGGGGAACCATTCGAACATCTACTGCACCTTGTCTTCTTTCAAGTTTTCAAACAATTCTACCCATCCTCGAGCATCCCCTGGCTGAGCAAACATGTCGGGCATATAGTTCATTCTCTTAGGATAGTGAAAGGCTATATGATCGTTCCACGGCCTTCACAGAAGCTCTTGACGGTATCGACCCTTTTGGAGATGTTCTATAAGCCAGAGTTGGAGTAGTAGGTTGCAACCCTCAAAATGACTGGCTCCTTGTTGACAGCTCTCCAAAGCTCGGTAGATCTCAGCAACAATCATGGGCACTATGCTGAAAGGCTGCCCTCCAATTCCCTCCATTATTGTCGTGGTGACCATGACTACTCTGGTATAGATCCTAGCCTTCTTCATGGGAAATACTATCATCCCCAAGAAATAGAACATGATGACGAAAACCCTCCTGTGGATATGCCCCAATGATGTGAGGGAAAATTCATCTGGATAGGTGCGGTTGGACTTGCTACGACCGTACCTCTCATACAGGCAGTCGAAGGGAATATAGGAATCTTTCAAACAAGTCAAATCTGAGTTTTTCTTTAACCCCATCATTTTGAAGAAACCCCTACCCTTGCGGTTTTCTGGCATGAGAAAACCTGGAGTCTCCCAAGGAATACCGGCTAACCCACCTATTTCCTCGAGCAATGGGGTCATTTCAAGGTCCCCAAATTGAAATACTGGTCTATCACTGTCCCATAACAATGTCGCAGCCTCTATAATTTTATTGTCCGGCTGAGTTTCCAAAAGAAAGGGTAGGTTTCCCAAATACTTGCGGATGAGAGTCCGGTCACTGGAATGAAGGTCCTTCCACCAACTTAGCAACCTTGGATGAATGTTGGTTACCATGCCGAATCTGGGGATTTCGTGCTTCATTTTCTACAAAACAAAGCGTTAGTCCCTTACCCCGCCGGACTCGACTATTTAAATCACTAATTAGCATAACGACATTTAGTTCTCCAAATAAATGCATAGAGTATGGTGTTGTCCATTTGGGTTCCAGGGGAACCCAATGGACTTTGGATAGGCTATCTTAAAGTCATTATGTGGACGTCATAACTGACTCGACTAAGTTTGACAGTGATGCATGAACAATTAAACAGAATAAGGTTTTTATGGGGTGCTAGACCGGTACCCTTGAGCGGACAACTCAAGAGGGAAAGGCGCGGAACCTTCTACTGCACCGCTGATCGATTGGTTTTACCACAAATATGCCTTTGCCAAATTTAGGGGGTAATAATATTGGAAGAACGCAACAACTCATCAAGCGTTGCTATGGTATTTGTCTGGCAAGAGTGGAATATGATGTTGAAGATGAAATTACAAGAATGAAACAAATTGTCACGTATTTTCACGTTCATAGTGATTACAATAATTGCTCAGAAATTACAACGGTATTGAAGGAAAGCAGTAAATGAAAGCGTTAAAGAAAAAGAAACAAAAAGACAAGTTAGTTTCAAATAAAGGAATTAAAAAAAGCAATAGAGAAAACAGTAAAGTCACATATAACATGAAGTGGTAAAAGCCTAAAGAATCCCCAGCAGAGTCGACATGCTGTCGACGCTCCCTTTTTCTCGCGAAATCGGGTTTACGACATTTGGGAAGACAACTCTATTCCCGTTTGGGAATTGGGTTTTTGGATTTGAAGAGTCGCCACCTAATGATTAAGTGCATTAGGACACTAAGGGTTTTGAATATGAAAACCAGAGTTCAGGTAAGGGCTAGAAATTATCTCGAGGGGAAGGTGTTAGGCACCCCTCAAGATCCACTAGTGTGGTTCCCGGCCATGCTATGTTGTGACTTTAATGTAAACAAGTATACAAATAAATTTACACATAAGGGTTGCAAACAAGCATGTTGGAATCTATAATCTGTTTGAGGGAGAGTCTAAGTGCAAGAATTAGTCAAGACATTGAATAAAACAAAGAAGAAAGAGTTAGAAGTAAAAGGAATAGTGCAGTGAAAAATTAAAGGGGAGTTTTGGGTAATTTGAAAAGACAGAATTTATTGATATTAAACAAAGTAACATAAGGAAAGGGGTCCTAGGTTTATAAATCACATGGATCATCCACACAACACCGGTAACCAATCGTACGCATAGTGTTATCGCGTGATCATCATCTCCATGTCTACCCTTCCCACCCCGTAAAGGTTATTTAAACGTGTGGATTGGTCACGAATGCTTATTGCGTGCTATTACCCGTCCCGTCCTATAAGTCCTAGAGGGTATTTAGGACCACTATCCCTACAGGGTAAGGTCTAGGCTGGACCCTTAGGTTTAAAGGACAAAATGCTAGGCGACATGCATAACAAGTAGGACTACACATAAAGGAACCATACAAAGGCAAATAAGAGGCTCACAGATCCCTCACAAGTAAACATATAATTACCACGTCTCAAACACATTTAAGGTCTTAAAAGAACGCGAGTTTAAAGATCAGTTTTAGCAGAAGGTTTAATCACAACCGAGTGATCCGAAGAGCGTTTGACATGCAGAAACACAACTAAGAAAACCTTTGAGTAAGTAAAGGTAAGGGAAATGTTAAAACATCGTTTGAAAAAAAAGGGTAGAGAAAAATTGCAGTAGTTTAATTAGACAAGTATCAAAATAACGTGATCCTGGGCAGAAAGGTACCAGTAATTTAAAAGCTTAACAGAGCACGAATCAGGAAATTAGTGAGATCCTATAAATACAAAACAGGTTTCCAGATGAAGGGATTTTCAGTAAAATTGTGGACTTCGGAGAGACGGATAAAAAAAAGAGTTGGGAAAGTTAAAAGGTTGAGTAGTTTGAAACTAGTAAACAAGATCAATCATTTTTTATTATTGGGCCTAAAGCTTGCCTAGGCGATGTATGTATTGCCTTCTTGTCTAAAAAAAGTGGTGAACATGCATATTGATTCCAGTTTTAAATAGAAGACACAGTAAAAAAAACTTATGTTGTTAAATTAAACAGCTGGTGAGGCGTTCAACAATTGCAACCCTAAATAACATGATGTCTAATGCACATAAAGCTCCTAAAGCATGGTCTCTGAATGCAGTAGTAGTTTCATAACAGTTGTTCGTTAATTACTAACTGACTACAAAGTGAGTATAACAATCTGAAAGTAAAGAGCCTAAAGCAGGATATCTAGGTGTAAGATATATGTCCTACGCATGGCTTCTATTGCACAAATTGGCATGTAAAGCCCTATAGACATGTTCTCTACCCATTAATTAAACTAAGCATGCATAATGCCTCCCAATTTCACTATAACCCCAATCAGTTGTTTACAAATTATTACAAAACATAATAGCTGGATTACATAATGAAAAATAAAATAAGAGGCTACTCTATAGGGAGCCTTCTACCAGGCCCGATCTTCCAACCTCACTTCTTTTGAGTTTCACAGCCTTGACCATGGTTGGGTGCGGCAAAGCTCCCTAAGGGCCCAATGGGGGTCCTTGGACAATACTAGCACCCAAACATTATCAAAATGTTGAACAAGTGCAGTGTGGAATTACCAACCTTGTACATCAAAGTTCAATAGGTACTCAAAGGTGCCCAAGGCAATGCTTACACGAAGGGGATAGAACCTAAACTCTAGGAGTAGTGAGAGTGTGATAGAATTTAAAAGAGTTGGGTTTGAAATACCAGTTTTTGAAGAAAATAATTCCAGAGAACAACTGGGAGTTTGTTTTATAAAAATAAGTTTTGAAAAAGAAAGGAAAGAAACAGGACAATCACAACTCAGAAGATATGCAGAGTTCAGGAAGCAAACACAAGTAGGGATAGGGACTGGGGGACAGATAAATCACATGGTAGAAGTAGACTTATACACAATTAGTTCTTAGACTAGAGTTACAGCATGGTTATCACATAGTGTTCATGCCAAAGTCCAACAGCATTAAGTGTCAGACAGGGTCACACATTAGATCATATAACACTTAGGTGGAGGGGTACAAGTTTGTAGGGGTAGATTTTAAGCAGAGGATGAAAACACATAAGAAAACATTGGTCATGCTGAGATAAGAGGAAAGATAAGCACATAGACAAAACAAGTATGCTAGCTTTATAGGAATCAAACAAAGTCATAGTGGATTACACAAGGGAAAGCAAGAGACATATTAGACTAAAGAGAAAGGGAAATCATAGAGACATACTAGTTACATGGCAAAAATAGAACCATAAGTAAAAGCACAAAAGGAATAACAAGAGTCTTAACGTGAACTGAAACATGTTGTTTTGGGATACTGTAAACTTAAACTAGAAACATACCAGTCAAGAGTGAGAATAGAACAGCAAGGTGCGGAGAGGCAGAGCAA
>MU723083.1:124426-211753 GCA_026770625.1 Nicotiana glauca
AAAATTTCCCGGACCAGATAATTTGAGGAACAAATTTTTGAAGAAAAGGAACCTTCTCTCAAGAACCCCTCCTCCCTCTCTCTTGTTTTGTTCAGAAAATAATTTAAAATGAGGGGTTAGGGTGTTATATTAGAAAGGGGGTCGGGTCTTAAATTTTAGAAAATGGAAGTCCGGGTAAGATCTGCGGTGGCACTATGCGACCACATAATTGAAATGAGGTCCGCATATTGGACCGCAGAATTGACCCCAAATCACCGGACATCTCTGCCTGGGTATACGGTGGAAATGCGGTCCGCATACTGATTATGCGGTCGCATAATGGACCGCATTTTTGACATCAACTTAGACCAATTCTCTACTTCACTCTGCGGTAGGAATGCGGTCCACATATTGATTATGCGGTCGCATAATGGACCGCATTTTTGACATCAACTTAGACCAACTCTCTACTTCACTATGCGGCAGGAATGCGGTCCGCATAGCTGATCTGCGACCGCATTCTGGGCCGCATAAATGATAATTTTCTAGAAAATTGATTCTTCTGATTTTTAAATTCTTAGATCACTGCCAACGGTCCGAACCGCGGCTCGCAAGCTTGTCGCGAAAAATTCTACGTATTCCTAACATATATACGCAGTCGACACCACGGGTTGCCATGTTTTGAGACCAAAAAAAATTATTTACGGGACCTTACATTCTCCCCCACTTAAAATCATTCGTCCTCGAATGAGGATTTTGAAAATCAGCTGGTTTTGAAAGACATGAGATGAAGACTCTCGTAATTTTCACTATCTCCCATATTCTGTGGGAGAGGCAACACAAAACATCATACAAATAATCCAAAACACGAATAAAAAAATAGTCATATACGGATCAAATTCAAAAAACAAAATATGCCGCAACTGCATTGAATCATGTCCAAGTTAATCATGGAGAACCAACGGTGGAGTTTACAATTGATGAAGTTAATGCTTTCACCATAAAAGAGGGATTACACCAAGCTGTGATACTCAAATTCTCTTATGGAAAACCTGACCTTCATGAGTTGCGATAAGACATACCAAAGCAATTTGATGTTAAAGGCTATTGTAATGTCGGGCAGCTTGAATTTCGTCACATTTTGGTAAGATTTGATTTGTTTGATGATTTTGTTTACTGCTTATCAAGAATGACTAGTTTTGTTAAGTCAAAAGGAGATGAGTTCTTCTTTAGGACATTCACATGGACAATGGGATTTAATCCTCGTGAAGAAACATCAAAAGCTGTGGTTTGGATTTCTTTTCCTGATCTGCCAGCAAATTTTTTCGCAAAAAAATCCTTAATGTCCATAGCATCAGCAGTGGGAAAACCACTTGCAGTGGATAAGGCAACTCAAGATCGAACACGACCAAGTACGGCACGCATTAAAGTCTTGATCGATTTTCTAGACAAACATCCTAAGAGAATCAAGATAAAAATAGTGGACAAAAATTTTGGAAGAATAGTTGAACATTATCAGCAGATCGTGTTTGATAACCTTCCAAAATTTTTTACTTGTTGTAAACACCAAGGGCATGAGGAAAAAGTATGTCGTTGGAGGATCGAGGCAAACAGGGATGATGCAGATCGAGTGATTGAAGAGGAAGGACTGGGCAATCTCGACAAGTTAGCAGGGTATGCCAGGGATTATCTTAATACTAAAAGAGCTGGACAATTAGCTAAGGACCTATCATGTGGTGGAAGGTCAAAGAATGCTGTTGGTTATGCTGAGGGAACTGATCAGCAGGTGTTGCATCTTGCTAATAATGCACCAGTTGCACCGACTGCAACATTTTTAAATAAGGTTGTTGATCGAGCTGAGGAGTCTATGCAATTTTAGTCTAATTATCGAGGAGGTATGGGGTAGAGCTTAGGTGCTAAGGCTCCACAGCTGGTAACTGAAGGGGAGATCCAAACATTAGCAGGAAATAAGATGTGGAATGAAGGAGTGAATGAGGCTAATACCGGTGATTGTTTAAATGTGCAGCAAGGTGGAAGTGTAAGGGGATTAGAATTAGCAGATCAACTTACTTGTTCTAAGGAGTTGGTTTCAAATTTGGAGGATAGGGGTACTGTGTTTAAGGCTACTGATCAGTCAACTAAATGCTACCAATTGCTATCCCAGCTAAAGGAGATTTTGCAACGATTTATAGGGCAGTGCCAACTGATGCTGCACTAGCTGGTCGTTTAGCTCCAGCAGTTTCAAAGTTGAAAGCTACTGCAGCTTTGAAGGGAACTGGGGATCAAGATGCAGTTGGGGTTGCTAAACGTCCTGATGCTCGAGCAAACGATGCCAAGAACTATGCAACAAATATGGTAGTAGGACGTAAAAAATCTGGAATGAAATCAGATATTGTATGTTCAACTTTGGATGCTATTGTTGTTGCATTGAATGCAACTGGTGATCGACCTACTGCTGGGGATCCAAAATCTTATGATGGAGTTGCTGATTTAATTGAAAAACCACCAGGTGAGGTGCATCAAAATGGTCATAGGAATGGGCAACAAGCAGCTGCACAAACACTTGCAGCTGAGCAGCAGAAAATTGCAGAGCAAATAGCTGACAAAACAGTTTCTGCCCAGATTTTTAGGAATGAAAACGTTGGGACTAAGAGTTTAATGATGGAAAACAAAAATGGGAAGGTGATGGGGGTTGATAAGGAAGCTGACATGAACAGAAAGGAAGGGGGTTGTTCTACCAGATTACAATTGGTCATATGCAACGATCAAACGGACAACCAAGCACTCAGCTACAACACTCCAATGCTGCATTTTTCCAGCCCTCAAGTGGAAAAAATTATTAAAGTTGCCCAAGACGCAATGTTTTTGAATAAGACTATGGTTAAACAACCATTAATCACTTTGAACACCTCTGTGTTTGAGGTACCATCACAGTCAATAGAGTCGTTTGGCGAACACGGAGGAGAATCTGGGCGGCTATTACTATCAACAGAAAACACCAATGAAGTTACTCAATCAACATTGAGAGAAATGGTTAGAAAATCTAACACATGGACTGCCAAGGGTGTGGAACATGCAGAGGAAGATTGGGTGGATGAACATGCTGGGCAATCAAATGAATATGATGTTCAAGAGGGAGACGAGGAAGACTTTTTTTCCAATCAAAACAGCATGCTCAACATAAATTCTCCGGCATTTATTTAAAGTAGTTTTCCAGCTGCGTCCTTCACGCAAAATGCAGTAGCAGCAACACCTAGTAAGGCTAAACAACAACAACTTATAGGACAGGCTCCAAAGCATTCAGCAACTCGTTGTGAATCATCGCCTAATAAGGCGGGACAGCAACAATAACTTGTCGTGCATCAGCGTCAAATTGAGTATGAAGCAGCGGAGCAACAGGTGAACACTCAAGCTGCCATTTACATGCATGATCGACATGAAGCAGCACCAACTCCAGGACAGCAACAATCGAAGGCAACAAAAAGGAAGAAAAATAAGAAGGTGCAGCAGGTGCGAAATACAACTCTTAAAATGCATCATGAACAAGACAACACTGTTTTGAGTGGGCAGAAGCACAATGTATCAACTACATTGATATCTCAGCAACTTTTAAAGGACGACAAAAAGGAACCAACTCCAGCAATGCACCAGATCACAAAATTGGTCACTTTGTCAAATAAATTCATCTGCTCAAATTTGAAAAGGGAGCAGGAAAATGGTCTTAAACTATAGGTTCAATTTGCCAGCCATCGTGTGGAAAGAGTTATCACGGATGAACTTTAAATTCCATTTTTTGAAAATACTTTGACTGGAAAACTAAAGAACAAGTTGGAGGCTCCAAATTTCATTCCAAGTAAGCCCACTTGTCGCACATGCATTCACCACCTAGATACACCACCAAATACTGTGGAGGAACATATTGGAACAAGCAAAGCAGGTGATATCTAGATGAAAATTGCAACAAGGTCTGACAAGGAAGCAATTGTTAGGCGACTTCCAATGAGAGCTGCCAAACAAAAGCAGGCTGCCCCAGTTTCATCAACGAAGTCCAACCGCTCAAAAAAGAAACGATGATTTTTGAATACTTTTTGAACACTGTGGATAAAAATGACAAAGAACTACAAATTGAAGACTTTACAAGGTTAAAAAAAGGGACAACAATCAAATTGGTACTACATTTTATTCTACCACTTTATTAGTATTCTCATATGTAATCTCATCACAGAGTATGTTATAAACTCTGTGATGGTCATCAAATATTTGGTCCTTTCAAGTTCATATTTTTTTACATGCTTGTTAGTAGGCGAGGTTGGTAAGACTCAATAGGATTAATACGGTAAGGCTAGCCCGGTTTGTATTATATGGGTAACAATACCGGTGCTATTGTCCACCTTATTTGTACTTTTCCTACTTGTTGTATTTTTTTTTTATGTTATTAATAAAAAACTAGCCCTAGGCGCTTGCCTAGTAGATTGCCAAAAAAAAAAAACCTAGTAATAAAAAAAAACCCTAGTAATCATCAAACATATGTTTCCAGCCTTCATCAAACAAAGCCAGTCAATATTTTGAATCAATCACAGTTAAAACCTATCGAGTTACTTCATGGAATTCCAACAATTCAGTTTACAATTGATGGATGAGTTGAATTTGCAAAAGTGGAGGGGATACATCAAGCTATTGTGGTGAAGCTATCTTCAAATGTTCCAGATGTATCAATATTAAGAAGCGTACTACCAAAACCTTTTGGAATCAAAGGACATGTCTTGATCGGCCAACTTGCACCTAGACAGTTGCTTCTTAGGTTTGATCAACATGAAGATTTTGTTAATTCACTTGCAAGGTCAGTCAACTACTATAATCACAATGGAAAGGAGCACCAAATTAGAGTATTTCCATGCTCTATAGGTTTTAATGCAAAGGAGGAAATGACGAAGACAGTGGTTTGGATTTCGTTACCGAATATGCCGACGGAGCTGTTTGCTATGAAGGCTTTGTTGTCCATAGCTTCAACTGTTGGCAGGCCCATAGCCATTGATAATGATACTCAGATCAAGTCACATCCTAGTGCTACAAGAGTTAAAGTGATTCTTGATTTAATGGACAAATTACCTGAGAAGTTGCATTTGCAATTTATGGATAAACAAACGGGCAAGATTGTGAATTCTTTCAAGAATTTGTCTATGATAACTTACCATTGTATTGTAACTGTTGCAAACATCAAGGACATGATGAAAAAATATGTCGCAGGTTAAATAAAAATACAGTAAGTAACGTGCAAGGTGCTGACGAAATTGTTGTGCAAAGGGAAAAGCAAACAATCATGAGCGATGAAAATTTTGTTGAAAATGTACAAGGGGATGCCAGGGATTACTTGAATGATAAGAAGCAACAAAAGTTGGAGCTTATTTAGGCTGCTGAGGTACTGGTTGAAGGTGCATCAGGTGATTGAACTCTGGCTAGAGCTTCTGAGGAAGTGGTCGTGGCCAATGATGGTGTGGATATGCAGCCTACTGTTAGAAGTGCTACAGGGACTGTTGTTGCTGTGCAGCCAGTCCCAACTAGTGTTGCTACCGGTTTGATTTGAGGTTCAAATGGTAATGAACAACAAGAGGTTACACTGGTTGATGAAGGAGCTAGGCAGCTGACTGTGGACCAACAAACAAATCTGGTGGCAGGCCAAGCTCGTGAGCTGTGGAAAAAACTTGTTGATATTGGTGCATCCAAACGTACAGCTGATGTCCCTGCTGCTAAAGCTCTGGCAAGGCTTCATAAGGATGTAAATACAGCTGCTGGTGTGTTGAATTCACTTAGAAAATCTGGTGAGCAGGGAATTGGCACTACTGTTTCTCAGAATAAGACTGCTACAGCGTTTGATGCATTGGAAAAACCAGTAGCTGCTGTGCATTGCACAATTGAAGAACAGGATATTGCAGTCACTACTCCATTGCACACACCTAGGGAGTGTGTACACACAGAGAGGCAAGATCTTAGTGGTGACAATGTTGAACAAATTATTCATTTAGTTTATAAAGCTACTGATGGTAACAGGGAAGGACAGATGCTTGACAAGGGAGATTTTGCTACTGTATTTGTTGAGCAGAATCACATTACTGCTTTTGACAATACAAATCAGGTTGCTGGGCTAAACACTGACAAGAATCTACAGCTAATGGACATAAATGCTGCACAAAACATGGATCGAAACAACTCCTCGACTCCAACACCTGTAAAGTTAGTTGCTCTTGGGGCACACATTTTGAAGAACATGAATCCAATGTAAGTTTTCACTGGAAATAGATCTCCAATTCCTATAACACAACACCACAAAGAAGACTTGGATAACATTACTACTTATAAAGTTGGACTCAACACATCTAACAAAGATATCCCCTCCAACGATGCAGTTACTTTCTCAGAAGCTTCAGTGCACCCAGAACACAATTCCATGGTGTCTTCTACAGTAACAAAAAGCTGGGCAGACACAAGCTCAGCCAATACACAAATAAACAGAACACCAAAAGCAAATGTGTTGCAACATGCTGAAATATGTAAGGTGCACAATGTAATAACACAAAAATCTGGGCAGCAGTAGCATCGTCCAAACAGTCAAGAAGTTGCTTATGATGATGGTCAATCTCCTGGGCAGCAACACTAGCGTGTAAGCACTCAATGTGATGCACTACTGCATCCAAATGCAGGATAACAACAAGATTTTCCTATAATCTTCATGGCTGGACAACAACAAGATTTTCCTATAATCTTCATGGCTGGACAGCAGCAGCAGATTACAAGCAGTCTACTACAACATCACAATGCAAGCACTTCAGGTGCAATTTCAAACATGGCTTTGATTTCAGACCATGACAGGGCACTATTGGATACTTTGGACAGTCTAAGACCTCATAGATGTGCATACTCAACTGGCTAAAAAATGACTTCACAAAAGATGAAAGTTTCAGTGGCAAAGAGATATGAACCATGTAGTGCAAAGAGAACGAAGAGGCATGAACCATTACGGATGGTTATACAATAAGAAGCTAATCAAAAACTAGAGGTCAACTTACGTGTTGCTATCCGATGAACCTGAAGAAAATGAATTGATTGAATCTTGTATGGAAGAGGCGGCTACAAGTGGAGATTTCTCTCTTAAGCATAGTAGAAAAAAGGAGATGAATCAAGGAATAACACTCAGGCAACTCCCAATGAGAGCTGCAAAGCAAAAAAGGGTTGCCCCCTCCAAATCTAGGAGGTCCAATAGATTAGAGAAGAAATGAAGAATTTTGTAGATATTAGAAGATAGTTAAAAAGGATTTTAAAGAACTTCAAATTGAAGAACTCACAGGTTTGATAAATGAGGGGCAAGACACTAATTACTCTATTTTTTAGTGTATCATTTTCAAAGTATCATCATATGTAATAGCATCATAGAGTGTGTTATAAACTCTATGACGATCATAGAGTACTTAGTACTTGCAAGTTCCTATTTTTTACATGCCTGCTAGAAGATGAGATTTTTCATGCCTCTATAGGAATTGTAAGGTAAGGCCCATGCCCCCCTTACATTTACTCTTCCTATGTGGTTCATTTTTGCTTTTTATTATTAATAAAACTAGTCCTAGGCACCTGTCTAGTAGATTTGCTTAAAAAAATGCCTTAGTTCGAAACACTTAGGTTATGTTCAAAGGTTCAAATAAACCTTGACTTTACATTATTCTGTTTTAAGGCACCTTGAGGGTTCAGTGTTACCAGAAACTTTCTCCCAAAGTAAGTAATTTAGATTATAGTTTGCCTAGGGTAGCCTTTAGAATCGGTTATGAAGAATTTTCTTTTTGGAGGCCCCTTTTTATGGGTCTTGGACATCTCCGAGCCGTGTTAATATGGCCTTAGCCTTTTAGTTTGGGAGTCACCTAGTGGGATTTCTTTCTCGAGTTATCCGGGAGCTCCTAAGATAACAGTCCCCGAGTGGAGGTGGTTGTGGCCTTTAAAATTTGGGGTTTGCCTAATAGGTCTCATGCCCCCGAGGTCTAAAAGATTGGACCATTTGAATTTGTTTTCGGACAGTAGTCCCCGAGTAAGAGAGTGATTATTCGAACTCAGGTTAAAGCGTCCCTTGGGCTCGTTACCTTTAGGGGATTGGAAGCAAGGCCTTCCTTAACAAATGTAAAGAAGAAATTTCAAAGGACAAGATGATTGCAAGGAAAAGACTTCTCTTTATTCTTGTGCATAATAGTAATATATGTGTACATGCTTCGTGTCAGGTTCAAGCAATATATGTTGGCACATTTCATTTGACCGTTTGGCCCTTACAATAAATCCTATCGATCGAGACCCTTTGGTTACGAAGTTTCTTTCCTTAATAAAGTCGATATCCAAGGGTAAAGTCCTCCAGTATTCAATGTTGATTATAGAGAGGCCTCAGATACTGTTAATGTGATCTTTAATACTGGTTCATGATCGGTCTTCGATTCTAAGTTAGCACGATCCACTGTTGCCTCATTAAAAACCTTGCCAGAAAACCCATTTCGGATAAAATCGCTTTAAGGGAAAAAGAGTGCAACGCGTGCTTTCAGGCCTAAAAATTTCGTACCGCCCCTTGTCGATTACCTGCACGTGTTAGTCAAAAATATAAGAAAGAAAATGAATAGGGTCGTACCGCAGGAGTAATATTGTTTCAGGTGAGTTATATTCTAATTGCTCGGTAGTTGTTCGTTGTCCATCGTTCTGAGTTTGTAGGACCCTTTTCAGGCGATTTCGATGATATGATATGGCCCTTCCCAGTTTGGTCCCAACTTCCTCTCGCTCGGGTTTTGGGTGTTCATCATGACCTTCCTTAGCACTAAGCCCCCGACGTTGAAGTATCGAAGGTTGGACCTTCTGTTATAATATCTCTCGATTTGTTATTTTTGGACAACCAACCGAACAAGGGCGGCTTCGTGCCTTTCATCTAACAGTTCCAAGCTTGTATTCATGGCCTCATCATTTGATTCCTTTGTTGTATATAAAAATCTGATACTTGGTTCTCCGACTTCGATCGATATTAGAGCTTCGATGCCGTAAACCAATGAGAATGGAGTGGCCCCAATACTGGATTTCGAGGTCGTACGATATTCCCGTAGGACTTTGGGTAGGATTTCCTTCCATTTCCCTTTGGTTGGTCAACTTCTTTTTAAGGTTCTATAGTATGTTTTGTTGGTCGATTCGGCTTGTCCGTTCCCGCTAGGGTGGTAAGGAGTTGATAGGATCCTTTTGATGTTGTGGTCTTTGATAAATTCGGTTACTTTGCTATCGATGAACTTCATTCTGTTGTCGCACAGGAACTCGACCGGCATTCCAAACTTACATATGATGTGGTCCCAAATGAAATCGATGACCTCCTTTTCCTTGACCTTCTCGTATGCTTGGGCTTATACCCACTTAGAAAAATAGTCAGCCATAAAAAAAAAATTGGGCCTTACCGGAGCCTATGGAAGGGGGACAATGTTGTCCATTCCCCATTTCATGAACGGCCATGGTGATAAAACCGAATGCATCAGCTGCCCAGTTGGTGTGTCATCGGAGCATGTCATTGGTAGCCATCACATTTTTGTACGAATTTCTTCGCATCCTTTTCCATATCAATCCAGTAATAGCCTGCTTTAATCACCCTTTGAGCCAATGATTCAGCGCCAGAATGGTTTCCACATTGTGCCCTCGCGAATGTCCCTCAGAACATACTTGGTATCTCCTGTCTTAGACATATTGCCAGTGGGCCATCGAATGTTCTCCTGAACAAGGTTCCATCCTCAGACAAACAAAATCGGGCTGCCTTTGTATGAAAGTCCCTCGATTCTTTTGGATTCGAGTGCAACTTTCCATTCTTCAGATATTCTATGTATTTGTTTCTCTAATCCCAAATCAGGGTTGTAGAGTTTATCTCGACATGACCATCTTCCACCGCCGATCTCCGATCTCATGAGTGTCACTACTGCCCCCAAATTAAGCTCATTGTCTTCGACCGATGACCCTAAGTTAGCAAGGGCATCGACCTCAATGTTTTGGTCCTGGGGTAAGTGTTGTAATGTCCACTCCTTGAACCGATGTAATTCTACCTCTAACATATCCAGGTATCTTTGCATTCATTCTTCGATGACCTCGAATGTTCTATTAACTTGGTTTATCATGAGGAAGGAGTCACACTTAGCTTCGATCACCTCCTCGCCCGAGATTTTGGCTAGTTCGAGACCTAGAATCATGGTCTCATATTTGGCCTCCTTGTTTGTTAACTTTATAGTCCTAATAGATTGTCTAACTACATTGCTAGTTGGTGGCTTCAATACTATACCGAATTCAGACCCTTTTGCGTTCGAGGCGCCATCCGTAAAGAAGGTCCAGATTCCCGAGGACGTCTCCGAGTCTACAAATAACTCTCGTTCGCCTCGGGTATTAGGTCCGGTGTAAAGTCTGCCACAAAGTCTGCCAAAATTTGAGACTTGATGGCTGTCCAGGGTCAACACTCAATATCTTACCCATTGATTTCAACAGGCCATTTGGCCAATCGTCTCGAGAGTTCGGGTTTGTGAATAGTATTTCGCAATGGGTAAGTTGTCACAACACATATGGGGTGGCACCAAAAATATGGTTTTAGTTTACTATTGGAGCTTAGCAAAGCGAGCGCTAGTTTTTCCATGTAAGGGTACCTAGTTTCGGCCTCACCTAGGGTCTTGCTAACATAGTAAATTAGAAATTTTGTACTTATTCTTGTTAGACCAGGACTTCACTTACCGTTATATTCGATATGGCCAAATACAAGTACAGTTGTTCATCCACTTTCGATATATGAAGCAGCGGTGGGCTTGATAAATACCGTTTGAGTTCCTCTAGGGCCCGTTGACACTCCGGTGTCCATGAAAAGTTCTTCTTCTTTTGAGTAACGAGAAGAATCGGTGTGTCTTATCCAAGGACCTCAAGATGAATCGTCTGAGGGCAGCTATCCGTCCGCTTAATATTTGCAGGACCTTCATGTTGTCCACGACTGTGATGTCTTTGATGGCTTTGATTTTGTCGGTGTTGATCTCGATTCCTCGGTTGGATACCATGAACCCGAGGAATTTTCCTTATCTGACTCCGAACAGAAACCTCTCTGGGTTTAGCTTCATATTGTACTTCATCAAAATGCTAAAAGTTTCCTGCAAATGTTTCAAATGGTCCTCTGCTCCCAAGGAGTTAACCAACATGTCGTCAATATAAACCTCCATCGAGTTTCCTATTTGTTCCTCAAACATCTGGTTTACTAGGCGTTGATAAGTGGCACCGTCATTTTTTTGTCTGAATGGCATCACGTTATAGCAGTATGTGTCGTACTTAGTAATAAAGGAGGTTTTCTCATAATCATCCGGGTCCATCCGTATTTGGTTGTACTCGGAATAGGAATCAAGAAAGCTGAGGATCTCATGGTCGGCCATGGCATCGATCATGCGATCGATCTTAGGTAGAGGGAAGGATTCCTTCAGATGGCCTTTTTTCAAATCCTTATGGTCTACGTACATTCTTAGTTTGTTCCCCTTTTTAGGGACTACCAGTACGTTTGCTAACCAATCCGGGTATTTAACCTCCTGAATGGAACCTATTTTAAGGATTTAAGATACCTCGTCCTTGATGAACGTGTGTTTGACCTCGGACTAGGGCCTCCTTTTTCTGCTTGACCAGATGGAATTTTGGGTCCAGGCTTAGCTTATGGATGGTTATCTCCGGTGGGATCCCTATCATATAAAGATGGGACCAAGCAAAACAATCCTTGCTAGCTATAGGAAATTGAATGAGTTTATTCCTGAGCTCGGGAGTTAACCTCGTGCCCAGGTATACCTTCTGATCGGGTAGATGTTCGATCTGTATGACCTGTTCCAAATCTTCGACCGTTGATTTGGTAGCGTCGGAATCATCAGGGACTATAAAGGATCTGGGAACCCCATAATCACTTAGTTCCCTACTTGTCTAGTTGGGTCGAGGCCAGTATCGGTGATTGCTATTTGGATCTTGCTTTGCTTTCGGACTTGGTTCCTTTGACATTGCGAGTGTTAGTATCAGAATTACTTCATTGACTGAAAACATCTCTTTTGCGGCTGTTGTTCTCCGTAGATCATCTTAATCTCTCCCAGCATTGGGAATTTTAACACTTGGTGAAGAGTCGAGGGTACTTCCCTTATGTTGTGGATCCATGGCCCCCCGAATAGGGTATTGTATCTCATGTCACCTTCGATCACATAAAACTTGGCCTCCTGGATGGTCCCAGTGGCATTGACTGGTAATGTTATTTCCCATTAGTGGTTTCACATACCATGTTGAATCCATTTAGAATTCGGACTGCGGACACGATTTGATCTTGTAGACCGAGTTGTTCTACGAATCTCGATCGGATGATGTTGGCCAAGCTACCTGGATCAATTAACTCACACTTAACCTGAGATTTATTTATGAGTATATATATTACCAAAGCATTGTTGTGAGGTTGCACGATCCCCTCTACATCCTCGTTGCTGAAAGAGAAGATTCCTTCCGGTTGTAATATCGAGTCCATTTTTCCATTGTGATAGACACTTTAGTGCATTTCAACATTGGTCCTTGAGGGACATTGACTCCACCGATGATCATGTTGATAACATGTTAAGGTTCTTCCAGTTCGGCCTGTTTGTTAGAATCCCTATTTCTAAAATGATTCTTGGCTCGGTCGCTCAGAAATTATCGAAGGTTCCCATTGTTGAATAATCGGTCTACTTCCTCTCTCAATTGTCGACAATCCTCCGTTCTGTGTCCATAAGTTCCATGATATTTGCACATCTGTTTGGGATCTCTTTGGGCTGGATCGGATAGTAAAGGACGAGGCGATTTGGTATCTTTGATGCGTACGATAGCCGATATGATGGCAGACACATCAACATTAAAGTTATATTCCCATAATCATGGTGCTTCTTTAAGTTCGACAGGCTTGTCAAAGCCGTTCTTGCTCATCAGTCCTCGAGAGCTCTCACCTCGATCACTTTTGACGAGTGTCTGGCGTATATATGATTTAAACTCGTACTCTGTCAAATAGTAGTATAAAATATGTCGAACCCACAGAGATTTGTTTATCTATTCTAGATACGTTTCTTATTTTAATTACTATTTAAAAAGATTAGAAAGAGTTGGTTGTGAATTTACTAACTAAAAATGCACGAGTGGAGCAATAAAAAATATTTTGTTTTTTACAAATATAATAAAAAGGTGTTGGGATCCTGACTTCACTTAATATTTTTATTATGTAGTAGATACATTTATCCTTCAACTATCTCTCAGAAATGTATAAATGCATCTCACAATTAAATTTATATATTAGTACTATAGTTGAAGAATTAAATGCACTCCTCTCGGTTATGCAAATTAACATTTAAAATGATAATATTAAAGAATCAGAAATATATACTTGAACTAAAACATGCTCTTTTTCGTAAGTCTCTTTCGGTTACCCTACTTGTTATAACTGATTACTACAATATTTGCCTCTTTCGATTACAAATAAGTGTAGAATCAATTTTAACATATAAGAGCTCGATGTCACTTAATAAAAGTTAACATCTATCAATACAAAATTAACTATATTACTTCTTCCGCCTCTTTCAATTTTAGAATTAGTAAGAAGTTAATATATAGTACGAAATAGATAGATGTTAACAAATTAAATAACACCCAACTATAAAGTAGATAAAATTTAAATAAAAAGTTTCACCTCAAGCATGTGAAATTGAGGAATAATATCTACTATTATATAAAAACATTAAGATCCATCATTCTCCCAACACAAGAAAAGTTACTCCATAATGGAGTTAGTACCGACAATGAAAATATTCTTGCCCATTAAATAAGAAAATAGAAATAAATATTCAAGAAAATAATTCTCCATATTTAATTTAAAATAGGAATCGGAGTAATTTCCAACATTACAATTTATTTCGGAACTAGAAATGAACTAGTGTAATGGCTAAATGAAGAAAAGAAAACAACTGAAGAAAGGAAAGGACAAAGCTTTTTGAAGAGTCCAAAGTGTAATCCAATATGTTGTCTCTCAATTTCTGTTCTATGAGAAGATCAATGTAGCGCTATTTATAGATGGGGAAGTATATCATGTACACTGATTTCTCACATCTATTTTCCCATCTTCAAGCACTTTTGCGGCTGTTTGTCTTCCTCCATAGTGTCCTCCTACAGCTCCATTATGATAGTGACTTAGGATATTATTCATCTCTATTTCTGGTACACATCTCCTGATCATACCATCAACACAAAATTTAAACAAGTAAGGATCTTCCCAAAAAAAATATCGTATTTCTTTTTTAATCTTTTTCTTTGTTCGTAAGATAAATCTTTTGGGATCCATCCTCCAACCAAGTAGTTGGCAATGTCAGAAAACCATGGTGTCTGATTTGTAACTGTTGCGATTGTATAAATATGCTATTAAGGAAATTCCTCCTTAATATTTTCTGTCCCATTTGGAGGATTTTCCAAACGTGACAAATGGTCTGCTACCTGATTTTCTAAACCTTTCCTATCTTTTATTTCAAGATCAAATTCTTGCAAAAAAAGTATCCATATTAGCAATCTAGGTGTAGCATCTTTCTTTGCTAAGAGGTATTTTAAAGCAGCATGATCAGTAAATACTATAACCTTCGTTCCTATCAAATAGGAACGAAATTTGTCAAAGGCAAATACTACTGCTAATAGCTCCTTCTCAGTTGTGGCATAATTCTTTTGAGCTTCATTGAGGGTTCTACTAGCATAGTAAATAGGCCTGAAAATCTTGTCTCTCTTTTGTCCCAATATCGCTCGAACCGCTAGATCACTTGCATCACACATTATTTCAAATGGTTGGCTCCAATCAGGAGAAACAACTATTGGAGAGTTAGTCAAATGTTCCTTGAGAATCTCAAATGCCTTTCTGCAATCATCTGAAAATTCAAACTTCACATATTTCATCAATAGGTTAGTTAGAAGTTTTGAAATCTTTGAAAAATCTTTTATGAACCTTCAATAAAAACATGCATGTCCTAAGAAACTTCTAATACCTTTAACATCGGTAGGAGGGAGTAGTCCTGCTATAAGATCAATTTTAGCCTATCAACTTCTATTCCTTTATTAGTGACTTTATGTCCCAAAATAATTCCCCTTGTTACCATAAAGTGACAATTTTTCCAGTTAAGAACTAAATTTGTCTCTTCACATATTTTAAGCACCAAAGTTAAATAGAAGAGAAAATGTTCAAATGTCTTGCCAAAACGTGTAAAATTATCCATGAATATCTCAAGAAACATTTTAGGCATATTTGAGAATATTTCCGACATGCAACGCTGAAATGTAGCAGTAGCGTTACATAGTCCAAATGGCATTCTTCTAAAAGCATACGTACCTTGGGGGCATGTGAATGTGGTTTTCTCCTGATCCTCTGGAGCAATTGGTATCTGATTATATCCAGAATATCCTTCAAGAAAATAGTAAAAACCATGACCTGCAACTCTTTAAGGCATTTGGTCAATAAAAGGTAAAGGAAAATGATCTTTTCTTATAGCCTCATTAAGTCATCTATAATCGATACAGACTCTCCACCCTGTGACTGTTCTGGTAGGTATGAGTTTGTTATCTTCATTTTTTATTACTGTCATACCTCCTTTCTTTGGTACTACCTATACCAGAATTATCCAAGGACTATCAGATATCAAATAGATAATAACTGCCGCTAAAAGTTTTACTGCTTCTTTATTGATGACTTCTTGCATTGTTGGGTTCAAACTCCTTTAGGGTTGGAGTATTTGCTTATAGTTATCCTCCATAAGGATCATATGCATGAAAATAGCTGGTCTAATTTCTTTGATGTCAGCTATAGTCCTCCCTAAGGCTCTTTTGTGTTCTCTTAAAACTCCAATTAGTTTTATTTCTTGTTCTGCGTTAAAGAAGATGAAATGATTACTAGAAATAATTCAAGTTCGAGAAAAATATATTTCAAATATAAGGAAGAGTTTTTAGTTCAATATTTTGTTGAACTTATTCTAGTGAGACCCTCTCATTTTCTAAATCATTTCCAGCATTTTAGCTACTTTTTAGATTGTGGTGTCATCATCACTTGTGGTACCTGACTTTACCAAACATATTTTCAATGAATTATTAATCAACTGATCATCTTTATATTCATTTGAAAGGTCATTCAACAAATCAATTTGAAAACAAGATGATGATGATTCATGTAATGACCTGGCCGGTTGTTTAGAGAGTTATAGCCTTGTTACCCCCCATTTCTATTTATTTTGTGTTCTTCAGCAATATTATGATATGTCGGGTTGGTTGGTTTGGGACTGGAGTGATTTCTAAGAGGATTTGAGACATTTAGTCTCTAATGTAGAAGCTTAAGTTGGAAAAATCAACCAGATATTGACTTATGTGTAAACGACCACAGATTTGAATTTTGATAGTCTCATTAGATCCGTTAGGTAATTTTGGACTTAGGAGCACGTCCAGAATAAGTTTTGGAGGTCTCTAGTAGAATTATGCTTGAATTGGTGAAAGTTGGAAATTTGGCGATTTCGGTAGGCAGTGGAAAATTTTGATATCGGGGTCGGAATAGATTTCCAAAAGTGGTAGTAGGTTTGTGGGGTAAGTGATTCTAACCTATAATGGTATAAATTTCATGAATCTATGGCTTTATTCATCATTTAATTTGGAATTTGTGCTAGAAATTTGGGAATTTAGGGCTTGAAATTGGAGAGTAGATTTTGAGGATTTCGGTGACCAAATGAGGTCGAATTTTGATAAACTTGGTATGGTTAGACTCGTGGGTGAATGGGATTTCTAGTTTTGTGATTTTTGTCAGATTTTAAGACATGGGCCAGGGGCCGGGTTTGAGTGAATTTCGGGATTTGGCCTATAATTTGGTAATGTTCTTGTGGAATTGGCTCCTTTCACCTATATTGATCGTATTGTATTTCTTATGGATTGATTCGGGGTGTTCAAAGGCCTAGTCGAGAGGCAAGGGCATTGCGGAGTATGATTTTGCTTGGTTTGAGGTAAGTAATGCTTTCAAACTTGGTTCTGAGGGTTCAAAACCCGAACTACGTGTTATGTGGTTAGTATTAAGGTGACACACATGCCAAGTGACGGGCGTGCGGGCATGCACCGTTAGAATCTTGACCTTGTTCAGTATGTGGCATCGTTTAATGACTCTTTCTTGTTGATATGCGAGTCTTCATTATGTGATAAAGTAATTGAGCTATAAATATGTTAGATACATGTTAGGGCTTCATGCCGATACTGCTAGTGGTCATTTCTTCCTGTCATTCACTGATTTCACTGTTATTTTGTACTCAGTTATATTCATGCATTTCATATCATATCTTAGTATCAGTTGTTATTATTGGCATATCATTTTTTCGGGCTAGTTTCCATGTCATTGTGAGCCCGTGTGTAAGATTAGATAGCGATGACTGAGTGAGGCCGAGAGCCTGATTATGAGTGACAGTTATGGGGGCGGGCTGCACGTCGCAATAGTTATATTCATTATGATAGTGCTTGGGATGTAGGAGTCCCAACGGAGTCTGCACACCACAGTGAGCGCGGATGATATTATTGAGGGATGCATTTCCCTAGACATAGATTTGTCTGAAGTATTCATATCTGGAGATGGATTTCTCCACAGGGTTGAATTACATTTGTTCCTTGGTACCGGGTGACTTATAGTCAGTGATGAGTATGTTCAATGATGGATTTTCCTGGGCCGGATGGCCATATATGGTACCGAGTGGTTGAGAGTTTATATGTATATACCTGGAGACAAATTTCTCCTCAGGGTTGGATTGCCCTTTTTCCTCGGTACTGAATTATAGTCTATGTTGTATATATTCCGAGATGGATTTCCCTAAGCCGGATGGCCATATTCTGTACCGAGTGGTTGAGCACTTGAGAGTGGGAGTACACTGTGCATTTCATATAGTTAGTTCATTGGCATGTAGAGGCAGTTGAGTTGTATATTTTGAACTGCTCAGATCTGTATTTACCTTATTACTTTGAGTTGTCTATTTAACTAAAAGCATGCCTACATTTTCTATACGTTGTTTCTATTACATCTGTTGAGGTGAGTTCTTCACTACCGTCAGTCCATAGTTTGGACTTATTACTTACTGAGTTTGTGTACTCACGTTACCCTCTGCACCTTGTGTGCAAATCTAGGTATCTCTAGCCACAGTAGCGGTTGCTGATTATTTTTTGGTGCTTATCACTGGAGATAGAAAGGTAGCTGGTGCTTATCACCGGAGATAGAAAGGTAGCTGCCTGGCGACCGCAGTCCTGCTTTCTTCTTCTCTATATTCCCCGTAGTTCTATTTTGGATTTTTCCTAGACTAAGTTAGTCTTGTTATTATCAAAATAGTTTGTAGTAGTTGCTCATGACTTAGTGACATCCTGATGATTGGGGCTTTATTTTCTGTATTTCTATTTTTGAGCTCAAGTCTTATTTTCTTTTATGAAATTTTGCTAAACATGATGTCTTTTGGCGTAGCTTTTAATGAATTATTGTAGTATTGTGGAAGTCGGTTGGCCTAGTACTATTGATAGGCACTATCTCAACGGGTTTGAGTTTAGGATCGTGATAAGTTGGTATCAAAGCCTAGGTTACATAGGTCTCACGAGTTTTGAGCGGGTTCAGTAGATCTTGCGGATCGGTACAGAGACGTTTGTACTTATCTATGAGAGGCTGCAAAACCCTTAGGAAACTTTATATTCTTGAATTATTATCATGCAAATCTATTGATACCGGTAACTAAACTTCTATTATTCTATTCTTTCACAGATTGTGAGAACACTTGCAACCTGGCAAGATGGACATCCACCAATACCACCAGTTGGGGCCTTGAGAGGACAAAGTCGCATTAGAGGCTGTGGTAGGGGTAGGGGTGTAGCTCGCATAGCAGCTAGGGCAACCCTTGTAGATCCACCAGTTGCCCAAGTACAGGATTAGGTCCCAATTTTGGATGCACCACCGGGACCAGCTTAGGCACCAGGCTTGCCCTTCGTGATTCCCGGTCTTTAGGAGACCTTGGCTCAGATTTTGACCGTGTGCGCCAGTCTTGCTCAGGCGGTCTCCGTTTCTACTACAGCAGCCACTTCCTAGGCTGGGGGAGGCACTCAGATTCCCTTCGCCCGCATACCCGAGTAGGTTGTTCAGGGACTTCAGACACTGGTGGCACCACCAGCCCAGTTGGTTGCAGCTAATCAGGACTATGTGGTACCTGCCATGCCTGATGACGAGCAGTGTAGATTAGAGAGGCTAGGTAGACTTCAGCCTCTGACTTTCAATGGTGTAGAGGGCGAGGATGCCTAGGGTTTCTTGGATAAGTGTTAGAGGATTCTCCGTACAATAGGTATTTTGGAGACTAGTAGGGTCTAATCAATACTTTTCAGTTCTCTGGAGCTGCCTTCACTTGGTGGGAGGCAAATGAGAGGTGTAAGCCAGTTGGTGCAACGCCCCTTACATGGCAGCAATTCTCCATTCTCTTTCTAGAGAAGTATGTGCAGTAGTCCCACAGAGACGAGCTGCGTAGCAGTCCAAACAGTTGCGTTAGGGTGATATGACTCTGATGCAGTATGAAATGAAATTCTCTGAGTTGGACCGTCATGCTTTTTGGTTGGTTCCCACAGATAGTGAAAGGATTTGGAGGTTCATTGATGGCCTCACATATCAGCTACGGATTCTTCTAACTAGGGAAAGAGTGTCCGATGCTTCTTTTGAGGAGGTTGTTGACATTTCTGGGGAAACATAGTCAGTTCGCTACCAGGAGCAAGTAGAGAGAGAGGCCAAGAGGCCTTGTGGATGCGGTAGTTTTAGTGTTGTTCTTTTGGGAGGTCAGTTTAACCAACCTTTCAGGCATGCTCAGACAGCTCATCCAGCCCACTGTGGCACATTATCTGGCCATGGTTCTCATAGTTTACATCAGGGAAACTCATCTCTTAGTTCCCTTACATCTCAGAGTTCGTCTCATGCACCATCAGTTCAGTGTTCATCCATGCCTAGCCCTTCTAGTGGGCATCCCAGTGCTCAAGGCTCCCTTCAATACCCATTTCTAGTGGTCGGTAGAGATTGATTTGAGTGTGGAGATTTGGGTCAAATCAAGAGTTTCTATCCCCGCCTTACAGGAGGTTCATCCCAGCAGATGAGTCAGCCTTCGGCTTCAGCACCAGTTACTTCACCACCCACCCACCCAGCTTGGGGTGGAGGTCAGTCAACTAAGGGTCGCCCTAGAGGGGAAGGCCGATCAGTTGGAGGTCAGGACCGTTTCTATGCACTCCTTGCTAGACCAAATGTTGTTGCTTCAGATTTTGTGATCACATGTATTATCTTAGTTTGCCACAATGATGCCTCTGTATTATTTGATCTTGGTTCCACTTTTTCATATGTGTCGTCCTATTTTGCTCATTATTTAGATATGCCTCACACGTCTTTTATTTCATTTATTCATATATATACACCGGTGGGCGATACTATTATTATGAATTGCTTATATCGGTCATGTGTGGTGAATATTAGGGGACTAGAGACTATAATGGATCTGTTGCTGCTTAGTATGGTTGACTTTGATGTGATATTGGGCATTGATTGGTTGTCTATGTGTCATGCTATTCTGGACTGTCACGCTAAGACAGTGAAGTTGGCTTTGCTGGGAGTGTCATGGATTGAATGGCGAGGTTCGTCGGATTATATTCCCAATAGAGTGATTTCATTCTTGAAGGCCCAACGAATGGTTGGGAAGGGTTATCTTTCTTATCCGGCTTTTGTAAGGGACGTTAGTGTAGAGACTCCTACTATTGATTCAGTTCCGGTAGTAAGGGATTTTTCGGATGTGTTTCCTGCAGACCTGTCGGGCATGCCGCCGGATAGGGATATTGACTTCGATATTAGTTTGGTGCTGGGCACTCATCCTATTTCAATTCCACCGTATCGTATGGAACCAGCGGAGTTAAAAGAATTGAAGGAGCAGCTTCAAGAACTCCTTGATAAAGGGTTTATTCGGCCTAGTATGTCAACTTGGGTTCACTTTTTCTATTTGTGAAGAAGAAGGATGGCACTATGAGAATGTGAATTGATTACAGGCAATTGAACAAAGTCACAATCAAGAACAAGTATCCTTTGCCTCGTAGTGAGATTTATTTGACCAGCTTCAGGGAGTGAGGGTGTTCTCCAAGATTGACTTGAGGTTAGGGTACAACCAGTTGAAGATTAGGGACTCGAACATTCTTAAGACACCTTTCAGGACCCGATACGGTCATTATGAGCTCCTTGTGATGTCTTTTGGGCTGACTAATTCCCCATCAGCATTTATGCAGTTGATGAATAGTGTTTTCCAGCCTTATCTCGACACATTTGTTATTATATTCATTAATGATATCCTGGTGTACCTTCGTAGCCAAGAGCAGCTTGCTCAGTATTTGCGGATCGTATTGCAGCGGTTGAGAGAGGAGAAACTTTATGCAAAGTTCTTTGGCTCAGTTCAGTGGAATTCTTGGGACACGTGTGTCCAGTGAGGGTATTCAGGTGAATCCAAAGAAGATAGAGGCGGTCCAGAGTTGGCCCAGACTGTCCTCAGCCATAGAGATTCATAACTTCCTTGGTTTGGCGGGCTATTACTGCCTATTTGTTCAGGTCTTCTTCTATTGCGTCGTCCTAGACAAAATTGACCCAAAGTTTTAGGTGGTCGTATGAGTATAAGGCAAGCTTTTAGAAGCTCAATATTGCGTTGACCACAACCCTAGTGTTAGTTCTGCCATCAACTTTTGGTTCATATTTAGTATATTGTGATGTTTCTCGGATTCGTATCGGGTGTGTTTTGATGTAGGAGGGTAGGGTGATTGCTTATTTTTCTTGTTAGTTGAAGCCCCATGAGAAGAACTATCTTGTTGATGATATCGTGTTGGCTGTCATCGTTCAAGCATTGAAGATTTGGGGGCACTATCTCTATGGTGTGTCTTGTGAGGTGTTTATTGATATCATAGCCTCCATCACTTGCTCCAACAGAAGGATCTCAATTTGAGGTAGCAAAGATGGTTGGAGATGCTAAAGGACTATGATATTACCATTTTGTATCATCTGGGAAAGGCCAATGTGGTGGCCGATGCCTTAAATAGAAAGGCGGTGAGTATGGGTAGTCTTTGCATTCCTTCCTGTTGGTGAGGGACCTCTTGCAGTTGATGTTCAAGATTTGGCCAAACGGTTTGTGAGATTGGATATTTTGGAGCCCAGATAGGTCCTAGCTTGCATGGTATCTTGGTCTTCCTTTTTTGATCGTGTCAGAGAGTGCCAGTATGATGACCTTCATTTGCTTTTTCTCAAAGACAAGGTGTTGGCACAAGTAAAAGTTAGTTTTGAAGACTGACAAAGGAACTCAGGATGAACCAGGTCTATCACTCAGGTGTACAAAAACAGGCAGATTCGAGCATGTGGGTTTCACGTGAAGGAGATAAGCTTAACTTAGTGTATTTAATATCTCCTGATCGAAAAAGTTGCATAATTGATAAGGAGAAGGAGTCCTTAGTCAAAGAGAACACAATTCAAGATAGGGAAGGAGTTAGAAGTTGAAATCAACTAGAACTCCTCCCCCAAGAAAGAGTTGCATTAGAACTCTAGTTATTTCTTCATCTACTAACTCTATAAATTGCAGGATGTTCTCACATTAAAGAGTTACACAAAAACGCAGAAGTTAAACGTGAATTAGGAGCAAAATCGCAAGGCTTTTTGCAAGCAATTCGTGTGTGATTCAAGTGTGCAAACCAAAAGCTACATGAACCAGATTGAAGAACTAGCTCCATAAAGAGTTTTATGTATCTTTATTTATTTCTAGTTCAATTGTAGTAGGTATTTCATATTGTACCTTTTAGCTTTATCTAGAAGCAATTGTAATAGGTATTTTGAGTATTCAAGTTAGAGTTAACTTGAAATTGTCGCAACAGTTAGAGGTTGGTTGCTACATAGGGATTAGAGTTAATCCTTAGGTTTACAAAGAGTTTTGTAAATGCTGTTTTGGCTCAGTGATTTTAGTGGAAGTTTGGGAAAATCCTACTGAGTAGTAGGTCGTGGTTTTTTCACCTTTTGAGCCAGGTGTTTTCCACGTAAAAATCTCTGTGTTCTTTATTTTATGTACTTTTAATTTTGCAATCAGCAGTAGAAAGTACACCTAGAAGATCCAGGTCCTTCCAGAAGCAGTTTAAGCAGAAAATTGGGTACCACACAAATCACCCCCCTCTTGTGTGGTATTGACGTTTAGAACATCAATTGGTATCAGAGCAGGTTATCCTTGAAGAGGCTAACACCTTAGGAAAAGATCAAGATGAGTGCACCACTTGGAAACTAGGAAGGTCAATCCACTGATAGGCCTCAACTCTTTAATGGCCACTACTACTCTTGATGGAAAAATAGAATGAGAGATCACATCATCGGAGAATATTATGAGCTATGGGACATTGTCGCTGATGGTCCCCTGGCTACCATGAAGAAAACTGATAAAGGAGTAGAAGTGCCAAAAACAAGAGCTGACTGCACTCCTGAGGATTTGAGAAAATGGGAAAAGAATGCTAAAACTAAGAAATGGCTTGTGTGTGGACTTGGTCTAGATGAGTACAACAGGATCCAAAGATGTACCACTGCTAAGGAAATCTGGGACACTTTGAAAGTGGCTCATGAAGGAACACCCCAAGTGAAGAGGTCCAAAGGAACACTACTGTATTCTCAATATGAGAATTTTACTATGAAGGAAGGAGAAACTATCCAAGAGATGTATACTAGGTTCACTACACTGACAAATGAACTTAAGTCTCTTGGAAGGATTATTCTTGAAGAAGACAAGGTTGAGAAAATCTTGACAAGGGTTCTGCCAGTCTCATGGGAAAGAAAAATCACTGCTATTCAGGAATCTAAGAATATTGCTACCCTCAAGCTGGATAAACTAATTGGAAATCTTACTACTTATGAACTGAGAAGGCAAACCATGAAGATGGATGCACCCAAGAAGGAAAGGAGCATGGCATTCAGAATCATTGAAGGTGCTGATCTAGAGGAGGATGAAATGACCATGATCACAAAGGATTTCAAAAAGTACCTAATGAGAGAAAATGGTCCTTCAAGAAGTGGAAGCTATAACAAACCAAGGGTTCTTGAAAAACAAACCAATGAGGATGTTACAAGTGTGGGAAGACTGATCACCACATCAAAAACTGCCCTCAATGGGAAATTGAATGGAAGAAAGAAAGAGCTGAACGAAGGAACAGGTTCATCACAAGAAGAACAAAGGATCAACAAAGGCTATGGTTGCTGCTTGGGGTGAAACCTCAGATGATGACTCAGAAGATGAAGATGGAGATGAAAAAGCACTTATGGCAATTTGGAAATCCGATGAGGAATCCGAGGTAAGTATAATTCATCTCAAAGACAAGATTAAATGTTTGTCTAAAAAAAGTCTCTCTGAGTTACTTCTAGATTTCATTGATGAATTTGAGGTTATAAACAATGAAAAGGAACAACTTCTAAGGAGTGTGTGATTCTGAAAGCTAAATGCAAAAACCTGGAACTTAGGGCTAGTGAAAGTGATAGTAAAAATGCTGAGTTGAAGAACCAGGTTCATGAACTTGACACCACAGTCCTAGAGCTCAAATCTGAAAATCTAAAATTGAAATTAGGAACTGGTAAAAAGAAATCTGATCACACACAACTCACTTTAGAAGAAAATGTAGGAAAAATGAAAGATGAGTTGTACAAAAGAGATGAGCAGATAAGAGTCCTTAAGGAGGATCTAAACAAGGTTAAGCACGAGCTAGATAGAACCTGTAAATGGAATAGGTCCTCCGATGCACTTTCATGGCTACATGAACACCATAGTAGCAATAAGAGAGGACTTGGCTACGGGACCCCTGCACCTAAGTGGGATCCCAAAAGCAAGTACCTCACACTTCCTGAGAACAAAATTTGCACACATTGTGGTAAAACTGGTCACTATAAAAGTGAATGTGTTGCAAAATAAAAGGCTAGTCAAAAGAATAAAGAATTTGTTCAAGGGAAAAATAGGCTGCCAGGTTCGGCTAAAAAGAATTTGATTCACCCTTTTGCCTATAGAAAGGGACCCAGACTAGTTTGGGTTCCTAAGACTAACCCCTGAGTTCCTTTTATAGGTCCAAGTGAAAGGGAGCAGCCAAATATGGTACATGGATAGTGGCTTCTCAAAGCATATGACAGGAAGCAAGAACCAGTTCCTTCAACTTGAGGACCTCAAAGGAGGTAATGTCTCCTTTGGAAATGGGAAGAAAGGTGAGATCATTGGGGTTGAAAAGGTAGGTAAGACTGATTCTCACTCTATTGAGAATATCTACTTGATAGATGGCTTAAAGTACAGTCTTATCAGTATATCACAACTATGTGATAAAGGTAATTTGGTAGCATTCACCACTACAAAATATTTTGTGATTAATCTTACCATTGACAAGATTGTTTTGCAAAGAAAATGAGTAACCAATACGTGCATTGCAGATTTGTCCACACTTTCAGAAAATGAACTTACTTGCTTAAGTGTGTTGGACAATGATCCCCTCCTTTGGCACAAGAGACTTGGACATACAAGTCTGATTCAACTCAACAAATTAGTCTCCAAAGATCTGGTGATAGGGCTGCCTAACATCAAGTTCAAGGAAGACAAAGTTTGTGAGGCTTGTGCAAGGGGGAATCAGGTAAGATCCTCTTTTAAATGCAAGAAAGTGGTAAGCACCACCAGAACGATGGAACTGGTCCATATGGATCTCTGTGGTCCAATGAGAACATTAAGCAGGCGTGGTAAAAGATATATGATGGTGCTTGTTGATGATTACTCTAGGTTTACATGGACATTATTTTTAGCATCTAAAGATGAAGCATTTGACATGTTTACTTCTTTTGTTAGAAAAACTCAGAAACAACTAGATAATCATTTTGTATCAATTAGGTCTATCATGCAACTGAATTTGAAAATGCTAAGTTTGTTGAACTTTTGTATGCTACATTATAAATAGTTGCATGACTAGACCTCTTATTAAGAAGATTCCCTATGAGTCACTTAAAGGGGAAAGCTAAATATATCCCATCTTAGGGCATTTATATGTAAGTGCTTTGTGCACAATAATGGCAAAGACTCCCTAGGCAAGTATGATCCCAGAAGTGATGAGGGAGTATTCTTGGGATATTCTTCACATAGTAAAGCTTATAAGATATACAATAAAAGAACTATGTGTGAAAAAAATGTATATGTTATTTAAAACTAACATTCTTTTTGAGAAGCAGGGACAAGATAATGAAGAGATTGGGCTGATAAGAAATTCAAATGATGAAACCATGGTCCAGCCTGAAGTAGTATCACAATAAGGAACAGGTGATGGAACATGTCCTTCCACCCATGACAACATGACAGGGGGAACTGACTAGAGAGGAACTGATCCTCAAACCTCGAGGGAACCTGTCCATGAACATATTACTCAGTAACAAAACAAGGAAGAAACATCTAAGAAATTGACACTCCTATTAAAACATCCAAGAAATTGGATATAGATGAACCTGGTTCATCTGTTGATCAAAAGTTGTATAGGGGAAAATCCAAAAGAGTCTCACTTGATTGCTGTCAAGAGGACTGAGATATCTGAAAGGAACCACTGATCTATGCCTTTGGTATCCTAAAGGTAGTAATTTTGATCTAGTAGGATATGCTGATGCTGATTATGCAGGTTTCCTAGTGGATAGGAAGAGCACCTCACTTATGGTACACTTCCTTGGTTCATGTCTTGTGTCATGGGCTACCAAAAAGCAAAATTCAATGGCCTTATCTACTGCTGAAGCTGAGTATGTTGCTGCTGATTCATGTTGTGCTCAATTGTTGTGGATCAAATAACCATTATTGAACTTTGGAATTGATGTTGGTTGCATCCCTATTTTTTCTGATAACACTTGTGCTATTAGTATGAAAAAGAACCCGATTCATCATAAGAGAACTAAGCACATAGATGTTAGGCACCATTTTTTAGGGATAACTATGAGAAAAGCTTGATCACTGTGGAGTTTTGTGCTACTAACAAGAAAATTGCTGACATCTTCACAAAAGCCTTAAGTAGAGATCACTTTGAGAGGAACAGGTTGGAATTAGGGATGATTAAGATCAGCTAAAAGTACCCGTTCAGGGTTAAACGAAAAAAATGAAAAAAAAAATGAAAAAACAAATTTTGGTTAGAAAGTCAGTAAATTGTATAATTAGATTAAATCTTACTCAGTCTCATACTTTTCACAGTATACTCTTGTGCCATGTGTTAAAATGAATCATTAAGCACTAATGATATTTTCTCTATTTTGGCAAATTTAGACTCACATAAGAGAATTATGAGTGAAGAACCTGGTTCATCAAGGTAACACGATATGTTTTCTACACTTTGCATAATTTGAAATAACTATATTTGGATCATGAGCAGAGAGTCCCACCAAATACCAAACTCCTTTTGGACTTATCTGTTATAAGTGAACCAGTCCCATTCAAAAGAGTCCCAACCGAATGGAAGTATCTAGATTCTAGGGATACACTCCAACGTCTCTTCAAAATTGAATTTCAGTTTAATTAAATTTCGAAGAGTCTGAAAAGCTGTAGCTACCCCATCAATTATTCCTCTGTATATTGATCATCTTTGGTGTATTCCTTACTTCATCTCTCTCAAGCCGTCAAAAACTCTCATTCTTCTTTCATCTTCCAAACACAATCTAATTCTCTTCTCTTCCATACCCTAGCCTAGATATGTCGAACACCTCTGAAAATCCTTCATTACCACCTTAGGAAACCACTTCCACACCTTCTACAACACCAATCTCTAAGAAAAGTAGAGTAAAGCTGATGGCTCCTAAGATTGTCGCTGAGGAGAGCACATCAAGAAAATAAACAAAAAATTGAAAGCAGGTAGGGAAGAAGAATCCCAAAAATCTAAAGATTCATTTAAGTCTGCTACTAAGGGGGAAGAAAGTAGGTATTCCGAAAATGAACAAGTATCTTCTGATTCTAAAGTTACTCCTGAGACAATTTTTAAAGTTGCTGCAAATTTGGAGAATAGATTTGTAGGATGTATAGCAGGTGTTGAAACTACATAATTTGGAGAAGTTGGTAGTAAAAATGAAAAAAAAGAGAGCAAGGGCGTTAGGAGTACTGTGAGGGGAAAGGGGACAAGAGTGGCTGATTCTTCACCCACTCCTGTTGGTATAATAAAAACTGGTGCAATGGTTGTTTGGGGAGAGGAATTTACTGAAATAGAAGAGAGTGTGAGCGAAATAGGGGAAAGTGTGTCTGGCGAAGCTGCTGAGGGGTTGGTTCAACTTGGAAAAAATATAGATGAACCTGTTCCATCTGAAAAGGAAACCCTCGTGGACCTACTGATAGAGTTATCAATGGCACCAAAACTCATGGCATTCCCTATGGTTTCACTCTCACAACTATGCTTGCACATTTCAAGGTACCTATGAAGAAGTGGGGTTAATACTCTGCTTGCTTATGATTATGAAGTCAATGTCCTTCTTAATGAACCTGGTTCATCTAAAAAGACACCTATCAATAGCAAAGCTAGAGTCTTGGTACAGGAGAGTGAGGCAAAGGATATTGATATAGCAAGGCTGAAGACATGATTGGTTGAGGTAGAATCTGAGAGAGATGTTCTCAGAACTAAACTTGCAAGGGAAAAGGAGAAGAATGATGTAATTCTTCAAGACATGCTGAAAATTCTCCAAGCAAATAGCCCAGCTCCTACCTCTTCCAAGCCTTAAATCCTAGCCTAGTGTAGATCAACCATTGACCCAGTCCGGGACATTTTGTTTCTTTTGCTTATATTTTCAGTATTTTTATTTCTTCTTATGCTTTGTAGTAGAATCTTATCAAATCATCAATGAATTCACTATTTTTTCTCTAACTGTTTGTTTATATTTCTTTGATGGTTGAAATTCTTAGTTTGATCTATGATGATTAATCCATGTTTGCATTTGAAGTAGCCCCAGTAGCCATGAGTAAGCTTTAAAATCTGGTTATCTCACATTTTTTATGCAACTTTTCGATGATGCCAAAAGGGGGAAAAAGGGTTGTGCTTTAAACAAGTGATGTTTACACTTTGAATAGTGATGTTTATAACCTAATGTACCTGGTCCTTGATGATAAGTGATACAAAGGAAAAATGTTTCTAACATTGTGTTGATGTTGAGCTGAGTTGAAACAGGACCTAAGCTTATAAAAAACACAGAGTTTGTCATCATCAAAAAGGGGGAATTTGTTGGCCCAAGTAAAGGTTAGTTTTGAAGACTGACAAAGGAACTCAGGATGAACCAGGTCCATCACTCAGGTGCACAAAAATGGGCAAATTCGAGCATGTGGGTTTCACGTGAAGGAGATAAGCTTTACTTGGTGTATTTAATATATCCTGATCGAAAAGGTTGCATAATTGATAAGGAGAAGGAGTCCTTAGTCAAAGAAAACACAATTCAAGATAGGGAAGGAGTTAGAAGTTGAAATCAACTAGAACTCTTCCACCAAGGAAGAGTTGCATCAGAACTCTAGCTATTTATTCATCTACTAACTCTATAAATTGCAGGATGTTCTCACATTAAAGAGTTGCACAAAAACGCAGAAGTTAAACGTGAATTGGGAGCAAAATAGCAAGGCTTTTTGCAAGTAATTCGTGTGTGATTCAAGTGTACAAACCAGAAGCTACATGAACCATATTGAAGAACCAGCTCCATAAAGAGTTTTATGTGTCTTTCTTTATTTCTCGTTCAATTGTAGTAGGTATTTCATATTTTACCTTTCAGCTTTATCTAGAAGCAATTGTAATAGATATTTTGAGTATTCAAATTAGAGTTAACTTGAAATTGTCGCAACAGTTAGAGGCTGGTTGCTACACCGAGATTAGAGTTAATCCTTAGGTTTACAAAGAGCTTTGTAAATGCTATTTTGGCTCAGTGATTTTAGTGGAAGTTTGGGAAAATCCTACTGAGTAGTAGGTCGTGGTTTTTTCACCTTTTGAGCCAAGTGTTTTCCACGTAAAAATCTTTGTGTTCTTTATTTTATGTACTTTTAATTCCGCAATCAGTAGTAGAAAGTACACCTAAAAGAACCAGGTCCTTCCAGAAGTAGTTTAAGTAGAAAATTAGGTACCACACAAATCACCCCCCTCTTGTGTGGTATTGACGTTTAGAACATCACAAGGTTCTGCATGATGATTCCAGAGATGTAACTATTGGTGATGATGGGGTATTAAAAATGCATGGCCAGATATGTGTGCCCAATGTTGATGGGCTACGGGAGTTGATTCTAGAGGAAGCCCACAGCTTACGGTATTCCATCCATCCGGGTGTCGTGAAGATGTATTAGGATTTGAGACAACACTATTGGTGGAGAAGAATGAAGAAGAACATAGTTGGGTTTGTATCTCGGTTTCTTAATAGTCAGCAGGTGAAATATGAGCATCAGAGACCAGGTGGTTTTATTCAGCAGATAGAGATTCCAGAGTAGAAGTGGGAGTGGATCACCATGGATTTAGTAGCTGGGCTCCCCCAGACTTTGAGGAAGTTCGATACTAATTGGCTGACCAAGTCCGTGCACTTTGTTCCTATGTGTACTACCTTTTATTTTGAGCGGTTGGCTGAGATTTACATTAGAGAGATTGTCCACCTTCATGGATTGCCAGTATCCATCATTTCATACAGAGGCATGCAATTTACATCGCAATTTTGGAGAGCCGTACAATGAGAGTTAGGCACTCAGGTTGAGTTGAACACATCATTTCACCCTCAGACGGAATGACAATTCGAGTGCACTATTCAAATATTGGAGGACATGTTACGCGCTTGTGTCATTGATTTTGGGGGTTCATAGGACCAGTTTCTGCCGCTCGTGGAGTTTGCTTAAAACAACAATTATCAGTCAAGTATTTAGATGGCTCCCTATAAGGCTTTATATGGGAGGCAGTGTAGATCTCCAGTGGGTTGGTTTGAGCTGGGTAAGGCTAGGCTTTTGGGTACACACTTGGTTCAGGATGTATTGGACAAGGTGAAATTGATTCAGGAGTGGCTTCACACGGCGCAGTCGAGACATAAGAGTTATGCTGATAGAAAGGTCCGTGTTGTGTCTTACATGGTTGGGGAGAACTTCTTGATGAAGGTTTCACCCATGAAGGGCGTTATGTGATTTGGGAAGAAGGGCAAGTTGAGCCCTCGGTTTATTTGACTGTTTGAGGTGCTTCAGAGGATTGGGAGGTGGCCAATGAGCTTGCTTTGCCACCCAACTTATCGAGTGTCCATCCAGTATATCATATTTCTATGCTTCGGAAGTACATCGATGATCCGTCTCATGTTTTAGATTTTAGCACAGTTCAGTTAGCTAGTGATTTGACTTATGATGTGGATCCAATGGCTATTTTGGGGCGTCAGGTTCGAAAGTTGAGGTCAAAGGATATAGCATCAGTGATAGTGCAGTGGAAGGGTCAGCCTATGGAGGAGGCTACTTGGGAGACTGAGCGGGAAATGCGGAGCAGATACCCACACCTATTTGAGACCCCATGTATGTTTCTAGACTCGTTCAAGGATGAACATTTATTTAAGAGGGGGAGGATGTAATGACCAGACCGGTCGTTTTGAGAGTTATAGCCCCGTTATCCCCCATTTCTATTTCTTTTGTGTTCTTCAGCTATATTATGATATTTCGGGTTGGTTGGTTCGGTCCTGGAGTGATTTCGGAGAGGATTTGAGAAGTTTAGAAGTTCTTAGGCTTGCATCCGAGGGTATTTTGGTGTTATGATGTTGTTTTGAGAGATTTAAAGGCACGACTAAGTTCGTATGTTGATATATGACTTGTTGGTATGTTTGTTTAAGTTCCCAAGGGGCTCGGGGTGATTCCGGATGGTTAACAGGGAGTTTGGAACTTGGAAATTGCAGCTGAAGCTACTTCTGCTGGTGCTTCCGCACCTGTGGACTGGGGACCGCAAGTGCGAGGTCATAGGTGCGCTTGGGGAGCCGCAGATGTGGACATAGAGGAGTTTGGTCTTTTCCATTGAAGCAAAAGGCGAGGTCACAGGTGCGCACCGTAGGTGCAGTGAGTTGGTCGCAGATGTGGAACCCAGTTCATTAAGTGAGTTCCGCACATGCGATGAAAATTCCACAGGTGCGATATTGTAGAAGCGGAAATAGGACCACAAATACGGTTTAGCTGGGCAGAAAAACCCAGCTCGAGGTGTTGTTCTCCATTTTCGATTTTGGGTTTGAGGAACTCGGGAGTGAGGTGATGTTTCAAAGGATTTCAAGGAGCAACATTGAGGTAAGTGAGTCTACCCTATAATGGTATAAATTTCATGAATCTATGGATTTATTTATCATCTTATAGGGAATTTAAGCTAGAAATTTGGGAATTTAGGGCTTGAATTGGAGAAGGGATTTTGAGGATTTGGGTGATCAAATGAGGTCAGATTTTGATAAATTTGGTATGGTTAGACTCATGGGTGAGTGGGCTTTCTATTTTGTGATTTTTGACGAATTTTGAAACGCGGACTCGGGGGTCGGGTTTGAGTGAATTTAGGGATTTGGCCTATAATTTGGTATTTTTCTTATGGAATTGGTTCCTCAGCCTATATTGAACATATTGTATTGCTTGTGGCTAGATTCGGGGCATTAGGAGGCCGAGTCAAGAGGCAAGGCATTGCAGAGTAGAATTTTGCTTGGTTTGTGGTAAGTAACATTTTCAAACTTGGTTATGAGGGTTTGAAACCCCAAACTACGTGTTATGTGGTTAGTATTGAGGTGACGCACATACCAAGTGACGGGCGTACGGGCATGCACCACAAAAATTGTGACCTGGTTCATTCCATGACACCGTCAAACGACTCTTTCTTGTTGATATCCGAGTCTTCATTATGTGCTAAAGTCATTGAGCTGTAAACATACTAGATAGCATGTTAGGGCTTAATACCGATACTGTTGGGATCCCTAGTAGTCATTTCTTGCTGTCATTCACTGATTTCACTATTATTTTGTACTCAGTCATATTCATGCATTTCATATCGTATCTCAGTCTTAATTGTTATTATTAGCATATCATATCATTGTTTTCGGGCTAGTTTCTATATCATTGTGAGCCCATATGTGATATTGGATAGCGATGACTGGGTGAGGCCGAGATCCTGATTATGAGTGACAGTTATGGGGTTGGGTTGCACATTATAGCAGTTATATTGATTGTGATAGCGCTTGGGCCGTAGGATCCCCTCCGGAGTCCGGAGTATTGATATTATTGAGGGATGGATTTCCCTAGATATGGATTTGTCTGAAGTATTGATATTTGGAGATGGATTTCTCTATAGGGTTGAATTACCCTAGTTCCTCGGTACCAGGTGACTTATACTCAGTGATGAGTATGTTCCGGGATGGATTTTCCAAGGCCAGATGACCATATAAGGCACTGATCGGTTGAGAGTTTTTATATATATATATATATATATATATATATATATATACACCTGGAGATGGATTTCTCCTCAGGGTTGGATTTCCCCTTTTCCTTGGATACTAAGTGACTTACAATCAGTGTTGTACCGGGATGGATTTCCCTGGGCTGGATGGCTATATTTAGTATCGAATGGTTGTGCACTTAAGAGTAGGAGTACATTGTGCATTTCATATAGTCGGTTTATTGGCATGTAGAGGTAGTTGAGTTATATATTTTGAACTGTTCAGATCTGTATTTACCTTATTACTTTGAGCTGTCTATTTAACTAAAAACATGCCTATGTTTTTTGTACGTTGTTTCTATCATATTTGTTGAGGTAAGTTCGTCACTACCATCAGTCCACAGTTTGGACTTGTTACTTACTAATTTGGTGCACTCATGTGACTCCATGCATCTTGTATGCAGATCCAGGTATCTCTGGCCATGGTAGCGGCTACTGATTATTTTCTGTTGCTGATCACTGGAGATAGTAAGGTAGCTGCCTGGCGATCGCAGTCCTTGTTTCTTATTCTCTATCTTCCTAGTTGTTGGATTTTGGATTTTTCCTAGACTATGTTAGTCTTGTTATTATCAGAATAGTTTGTAATAGTTGCTCATGACTCAGTGACACCCTGGTGATTGGGGCCTTATTTTCCGTATTTCTATTTTTGAGCTCAACTCTTGTTTTCTTTTATGAAATTTTGCTAAACATGATGTCTTTTGGCATAGCTTTTAATGAATTATTGCAGTATTGTGGAGGTCGGCTGGCCTAGTACTATTAATAGGCGCCATCACGACGGGTTTGAGTTTAGGGTCGTGACAATTCATCCTCGGGATATTTCATTATTTTCTACATATCAAAAATCATACTTTCCTCATCATCTCACAAAATTAATTGTCATTGATGGACATCAGTTATTGCTCTTCCTATTGCAAGAAATGGTCTACCTAAAATAAATGGTGCTTCAGTATTTTCTTCTATTTTAGGTACTATAAAATCTACTGGAATTATAAATTTATCAACTCTAACGAGGACATTTTCAAGTATTCCTTTTGGGTTTTTAGTACTTTCATCAGCCAATTGTAGAGACACACCAGTGTCCTTCATTTCACCAAGTTCTAATTTCCTGATAATTGAAAAAGGCTTTAGATTTATTGAAGCACCTGAATCACATAATGATTTTTCAAAATGAGCACCTCCCAAAGTACAAGGAATTGTAAAATTGCTTAGATCACCAAGTTTTTGTGGAAGCTTATTTTGAAATATAGCACTACATTTTTCTGTAAGCTTAACCATTGAAACTTCTTTCAATTTTCTTTTACTTGACAAAATTTCTTTAAGAAATTTAGCATATGTCGACATTTGCTTCAAAGCATCTATAAAAGGTATGTTAATGTAAAGCTGCCTTAAAATTTCTAAAAACTTTGAGAATTGTTTATCAAGCATTTCTCTTTTTAGCTTTTGGTGAAAAGGGAGGGGTGTAGAGGGAGGATTTGTCATCAATTCATTTTTTTGTACCTTGTTTCCTTTATCTATTTTTTTTTTGAAGTTCAGAGTCTCTTTTATTCTTACCTTTATTTACCTGTTCCACGTCTTGTGGCTTTCCTTGTCTATATGCATATGGACCGTCAAGAGATTTACCTGACCGTAAAGAGATGGCTTTGAGGTGTTCCTTTGGATTTTTCTCTGTGTTACTAGGTAGAGAACCTTTTATTTGTCTATACATGAGGGTTGCTAATTGACTCATCTGGATTTTTAAATTCTTGATTGCTGAATTTTGACTTTCAAATTTCTCATCGGTAGCCTTAATAAATTTGTACATCATGTCTTCAAGGCTTTGCTGCTGAGCTCTTTGGGGCTGTTGTCGATATTGCTGAAAATCTTGATACCCTCTATTTTGATTTTAAAAACTAGGTGGTCCCTGCACCTACTGCTTTTGATTGAAAAATCTCGGAGGATTATCAGTACCATTTGGGTTACTCCATTGGAATCCCGGGTGTTTTTGTGCCATAGGACTATCGAATGGATAACTGCTTCTATAACCAATAGCATTTACTTATTCTTCATTTTGCGTTGAAGCTTGACACTTATGATTGGGATGATTACCTCCACAAACATCACAATTCTCATGTAGATATGATGATTGAGTATTTACCTGAAAGGCCTCAAATTTTTGTGTCTGAGTTGTAATTTTTTGCGCTAATGAATTTCATGCTTCAACTTGATTGACTCCTGCTGCTTTCTTACAATCATTCTGTCAGAGGTCCATTGAACAACATATTCTGAAATTTCATTCAATAATTGGATGGCTTTTGTTGTGGTTATGCTCATTATGGATCCTCTTGTCATAACCAAAATCTATCATGTCGTGATGTCGCCTAACGAGGAACTAGGAAAGCCGACTCTTTTACCAAAACAATCCGATATTTTAGAATAAAGATTTCTTCAAGCTATTTAATTAATAAAACTTCACAAGATAAATCTGAATAACAAAGTACGGAAAGAAAAGCCCGATATCGGGGTGTCACTAGTCATAAGCATCTACCAAGGACTGTTCGATAATACTAAGACATATACATTTTGGAAAACAACTAATAAAAATTTATAGGAAGATATGAGAGAGGAAAGCAGGACTGCAATTGCTATGTAGCTACGTTGCTAACTCTACAGATCCGCGACGGGTGAAATTAACGCTCACTAGCACGTCTAGCGACCCCTAGATCTGCACATAAGGTGCATGGAGTAATGTGAGTACGCCAACTCAGTAAGTAATAAAAGTAAATAAAGACTGAGCAGTAGTGACAAGCAATAAAATATATACAGTTCATATCATGAAATCTCAGTAGAATACAACAGGCTTTTAAAATCAGGGTTTTGAATCGACTCAGCTCATTTGAATCCATTTTCTGTAAAACCATTTAAAACATCTTTCAATAGTTTTCAAACAAAGTGATGAAACAGTGAGTAAAAATGATGGAAACATAAACAACCCCTTGGTGAAACATCACTCGTGAACAGCCCCTGGGAAAACATGAATCATAAACACTCCCTCGGGCAAACCTCATAGTCATTCATATATATCCATTCGGGCATACCTCACAATCGCTCATAACCAGCCATTCAGGCACAACATGAATTAAGAACAGCCCTACGGGCAAAATATCATATCACTCACTCAGGGTACCCGTGCTCACTGGGGTGTGCAGACTCCGGAGGGGCTCCTATAGCCCAAGCACTATAACAAGCCACCTCATGGCATAATCAATCAGGACCTCAGCCTCACATAATCATGAATCAGTAACAACATGTTGTGGCGCACAACCCGATCCCATAATATCCTCACAAACCAGGCACTCAGCCTCACTCAGTCATAACCTCTCAAGCCACTCGAGCTATCAGTAAAAATAGGGTGCTCAACCCAAAATAACATTTTATATACATCAAAACGGTTAATAAAGACTTAGTTATGAAATCAGTAAACATAGAATGACTGAGTATAGATTTTTCAATCAAAACAGTGAGAGGATAATAAGAAAAAGCCCCTAAGAGTCCGAACAACTCTGGCACAAGGCCCAAATATGGCATTCATCCCAATTTATAGAAATTCTTTCTAAAATACATAAGTATCATATAGTTTTAGTCAAATACATAACTTACAATTGCTACAGGACGGACAAATTCACAATCCCCCAACGGTGCATGCCTGTCACCTATCATGTGTGTCACCTTAAAGTAGTAAAGCAATGAGAAATCCGGGGTTTCATACCCTTAGGACTAGATTTACAATCATTACTTACCTCAAACCGGTCAAATCCCTATACTGCGAAGCCCTTGCCTCTCGAACCGGCCTCTTAATGCCTCAAATCTAGCCACAAATAATTTGATAAAAATCAACACGAGCTAAAGGAATTGTTAGAAACTAAGCATCCACCAGACTTTATAGAGAACCAGGTTCTCCATGAGTTTCCACTGAAAATAAAATTGTATAGTGATCTGATCCTATATCAGTTCCCACAGTGCTAACTACTGAACCAGTATGTAAATAAGACACAGGATAAGTTCCCACTGTATAGAGAACCAGATTCTCTATAGGTTTCCACTATAAGAAACAGACTATAAACCCAACAATATAGGGAATCAAGTTCTCTAATTGTTCTCGCAGTAGCTCGGTAGTAAGTAAAGAGCACAGAGGATTTTTACGTGGAAAAATCCCAACTCAAGGGGACAAAAACCACGATCTACACTTGTAGAATTTTAACTTCACTAACTTGTAAACCCCTATTACAAGCCACTTGGTAATGACTCTATTACAAAGGATTCAGCTCATCTAACTTGTGGTACTCTCACCACAAGCCACTTTATGACTCTCTAGTTACAAATACTTTGACTAACTTGTGATACTCTCACCACAAGCCACTTTGTAATAACTCTATTACAAAGACTTCAATCACTTTAACTTGTAATAACACTATTACAAGCCACTTTATAACTCTCTAGTTACAAAGACTTTAACTTATGACTAAACCTAGTCACAACATAAACTGGAGAGTTTACAGATTTTTGGTTTCCTAAAAATAGCTTCTAAAAAGCAAGATAGGAGTTACAATGAAGAACAAATAACAAAGACTGAACAAACCTAAGGACTTAAGATATCCTCAATCTTGGATCCGGTCCATGAGGTTGAAGCAGCTTTGTTCTTGGGAGAGGGAGTTGCAAGAACTTGAGAGAGTATTTTCGATTTTGATTTTGCAAGTCTTGAACCTGAATCTTGTGCCTTGTATAAGGTTTATACTACAAAAGACATCACCTTAGTGATGTCAAATCTTGGTTAGTACATGCCTCTTCTCAATGGGAAGTGACTGATGCACTGTCAGTTGCACTGTTGCAGACAGTCACTTTCTACAGTTGCTTTCCAGCTGTACAGTTGACCTATACTTCTATCATGGGAACACCAAGGGATCAGGTCCCTAATCTGGTTCCTGTGAATCTAAAGCACACTGCCCATATTATCTTGAGTCGATTAACTTGAATGGTTGTACCAGGCATGCTTCAGGTCCTTTATCTGGTTCTCTCATGAAGTAAGTTTTTCACTTTCCTTGATGGTGTTTATAAGTGTGTGACATCACTTACAATGATGTAAGCAAGGTAGGTAAAAAACCTTCCATAGAAAGTTTACTGTTGCACTGTTTCTGTGCAGTAGCGTGTGCAGGCAGTAACTTTCCTATTGGAGAGTTGACTTCATACAGTCTACTCGGAAACTGGTAGGGACATGTTTCCTCAGCTGTTCCTTCCACTCTGAAGAGTTGAGTTATATCCCACGCTGGATTCCAACCTGGAACTTTGTGATCTCAAGGTCTTGTAGATGTGTAACAGGTTCTTTATCTGGTTCTGGATGGTAAGTTTATTAGATCAACAAAACATAAAGTGAAGTAATTATGCCCAAGGTACTTTTATCCTATCAATTTCTCCCTTTCTGATGACGACAAACTTAGAATTATATTTCCCTTAAGAACTAGATCTCCACATTGTTCTCCCTAGGAATCAGTCGTATTTCCCATGAGAACCGAACCTAAGGAGCTGATCACAACTGGTTCCTCAAGACTGTTTGGAAAATCATCAAAACTCAAAGTACCCTATCTTATCAATTTCTCCCTTTTTGATGAATGACAAACCCAGAATTATTCTCCCTCAGAATCAGGTTCCTTATCTGTACTGATCATATCTGGTCCGTACGTTATATGTTGAGAACGTTTGTCAACATCAAAACATGACATAGTGTAACTTAGAGCAATTTCCCCCTTTTTGATAATGACAAACCCAAAATTAATATTCCTCTTGATAACCATATTCCTCACATGTTTCCCTGCGGATCAAACCTAGTCTTTCATGCACAACACAACATATCAATTCGATTATATTCCTCCCCCATGTTGAAACCTATATAACTTCCCCCTTTTGGCATCATTGAAAAGATTGACAGAAGAAGCACAACCAAAAAGAAGTTCAACAACATTAACTCAGGCCACTTGAGCAACACATCAGAAAGAATAACAAGAACAATAAGAGAATGTCAATGCACAAAATAGAGTGATTGTCCATAATGGAGTAATTATAATAAAAGCACAGTAGTTTCAAAAATGCATAATATGATAATTTAAACAACTGAAGTACCAATGTCATCAAATATAGGGATCAAAAGAAGATAAGAATTCAATAGAATTTGGAAGGAGTGAAAGACATGGATCACTGGGTGATGAGCTTTTCCATTCGTTCATTTACACTCCTTGGATCAATGATCATCTTTTCTCTCAGTTCCTCCACATGTTTCCTCAATCTTTCATTCTCACCCTTCAGCTTAGCATTCTATTCTGCCAAGGGTCCTTGAGGACCAGGTTCTCAACCTATCTGAGTAGGTTGCGCCATCAATCAGATCACTAAGAATCTCCCCAAGTTTTGTCTCATCAAGAACAGATTCATTCCCATGCACATATAGCATCATAGTATCACATAAGACATAGAAGTTTTTTTCTTCTTCAGAAACATTGGGACTTGGAGGAACAAAGAGGTGATTCTATTTTTGGAACTCAAACAATGTCAAGAGGTTCCTCCATTTTTAAGCAATATCAGAGTCAACACTCTTCCTTACAGCACCTTTTGAGACTTCAACGTCTTCTCCCTCCAAACCTAATGGCTCAACCTTTTGCTTCTGTAAGGAACCAGGTTCCTCACTTACACTACCCTTTCTATCCCTGAGCAACCATGTCTCCATCTTCTTCTTCTCAATCTATTTACCTTTATCATCTGCGACATTTCTCAGCCAACTTTCTTTCTCTATTTTTTTAATTCTTTCTCACGCATGAAGATTTTTCCACTTCATTCTCTCTTCCACAGTCACCACATCAGCAGGTCACACCACTTCATCATCAATCAACCTACTTTTCTCAATCCTCTTTATTGAATCAGAAGTTCGTTTAAACACAGAACTTAAAGAGAAAAAGATCATCATTAAAATTGACTTAATGAGAAGGACTCGAAGGATTAGGTTCCTCATTTAGTCCTCACATTTACCAATTTATCCATCCTTCAAGACTTCTACAAATCCAACCACAACTTCAGCCTCATGCTCTAGAATATTAGATCTACCCTGTTCTATTTCAGTTAAATTTTCATCAAAATCTACCAAAGATTTCTTGGGTTTTTTATTCTAAAGGAGTTAGGTTTTTGGAAAATGAAAGATGTGGGTTCACTTCTAGCATATTTGGAAGGAAGGCTTATTTTTTAGACAAGGGTGATTTTGGTTTTGAAGAAAAGAATAGGTTTTGTTTGGGTGTAAGATAGGGAAATGCCTTTTTTGGGGCAACGAGTCAGCTTAGAAAAGGTTTAATCATTTTGGACTTCAAAAGTTAGGAAGAGAGGCAGGAGAAAGGAAGAAACAAATTGATGACATGACACTTTAGCAGCTTAAAAAAGCATATAAGTACTGAAGAGACTACTAACTTGTGTCACAAGAACCAGGCTCCATGACGGTTTTTGAAACTTTTGAACAAAGACTCCTAGAAGTGCAAAGTCACTCTTATTTGTTGTTATCCTAAAACTGCCATATGTGTATACCTGTAACGGTATAGATTTGAGTTAGATGTCGCAGAAAAACACTTTTTAGCATTGTACATTTCCTTCTTAACATAGCCAATCATCGAGGGACCAGGTCCTCAATTGAGCTTGATCAACCCCAACTCCAGACAAATTATTTCAAAATGTTCCCTACTCAGCACCTTGGTGAAGACGTCTGTTACGTGATCCTTCATCTTCCAGAACTTCATACAAAATCAGAACCTTTTCAGCATTGTCCCTAAGAAAATGGTGTCTGACATTAATGTGCTTTGTCCTCTTGTGTTGTACTGGGTTCAAGCTGTAAATACACTAAAGTCTTCAAGATGTTGCTTGATCTATACTAGTTGATCATAACAAGACACAGTGGCCACGTATTCAGTTTCAGTAGTTGGAAGAGCCACACAGTTTGTCTCTTTGTATTCCATTAGATCACGTATGACCTTAGGAAATGTGTCGGTCCAGATATGTTGTTTCTATCCACCAGATATTAAACATAATCAGCATCAGCATATCTAACCAAGTCAAGGTTATCAACCGAGGGATAGTATAGAACCAGATCCTGCATCCCTTTGAGATATCTTAGGATTCTCTTGGCAGCTTTTAGATGTGATTCCTTTGTATTGGATTAAAACCCAGCACACAGACCCACACTAAAAACAATATCTGGTTTGCTACAGAAGTGACCTTATGATACCTCTATACATGGTCTGATTTATAGGGGAACCAGGTTCATCCATGTCCAGACAAGTAGCTATGGCAATGTGAGTGTCAGTGATTTTTTATGTCTTCGTGTCAAATCTTTTCAGCAGCTTCTTGATGTATTTTTGTTGTCTTATCGTTGTCCCCTTGGGAGTTTGCTTCTCTCGTAAATCTAAGAAGAGATTTAGTTCCCCCATTGTACTCATTTCTATCTCACTTCCCATAAGTTATGCAAATTCTTCACATTGAGAGTCAACTGTTGCTACAAAGATGATGTCATCGACATAGATCTGCACAATGAGTAGGTTCCTTCCTTGTTTCTTCAGGAAAAGGGTGTTGTCAATTTTCCCTTTTGTAAAGACATTTTCTAAAAGGACTGAGCCATCAATGCAAACACCGAATCAAAGTCCTTTGCTTCATTTTCCACTCCCATCATGGAGCTGCTTCCTGCATCTGGTTCTTCTTCTGATTCATTGGAGGAGTCTCCCCATGCTATAAGAGCTTGCTTCATAACATTGCCAGCTACACTTTTTCGGCTGAATCGTTTGTTAGGAACCGCGTTCTATTTTGCTACTTTGTTAGAGTTGTGTTTGTAATGCTTTTTGTTTCAAAAATGGGTAGTCTTTGCTGAAGTGTCCATGTTTTCCACACTTATGAAAACAATCATTTCCTTTGAAATTCCTGCTGGAACTTCCTTTCTTTGGGATCCCACCATTTTTAGGAACCGTCTTCTGAAATCTTTATGGTTTATTGGTTGATTGACTTTCCTCGAAGTTTGGTGGAGCAGCCATGTGGATACTTTCTAGGTGTTAACCTGTTAGAAAGAACCCGCTCTGATACCAATTGTTAGAAACTAAGCGTCCACCAGACTGTATAGAGAACCGTGTTCTCTATGAGTTTCCACTGGAAAAAAAAACTGTATAGCAATCCGAACCTATATCAGTTCCCACAGTGCTAACCACTGAACCAGTATGTAAATGAGGCACAGGATAAGTTCCTACTGTATAGATTCTCTATAACTTCCCACTGTAAGCAACGGACTATAAAACCAACCAGTATAAGGAATCAGATTCTCTAATTGTTCTCGAAGTAGCTCGGTAGTAAGTAAAGAACATAAAGGATTGTTACGTGGAAAAATCCCAACTCAAGGGGACAAAAACCACAACCTACAGTTTTAGGCTTTCAACTTCACTAACTTGTAAATCCCTATTACAAGACACTTTGTAATGACTCTATTATAAAGGATTCAACTATACTAACTTGTGGTACTCTCACCACAAGCCACTTTGTGACTCTCTAGTTACAAAGACTTTGACTAACTTGTGATACTCTCACCACAAGCCACTTTGTAATAACTCTATTACAAAGACGTCAGTCACTCTAACTTGTAATAATACTATTACAAGCCACTTTATAACTCTCTAGTTACAAAGACTTTAACTAATGACTAAACCTAGTCACAACATAAACTGGAGCGTTTACGGATTTTTGGTTTCCTAAAAATAGCTTCTAAAAAGCAAGATAGAAATTACAATGAAGAACAAATAACAAAGACTGAACAAACCTAAGGACTTAAGATATCCTCAATCTTGGATCCGGTCCATGAGGTTGAAGCAGCTTTGTTCTTGGGAGAGGGAGTTGCAAGAACTTGAGAGAGTATTTTCGATTTTGATTTTGCAAGTCTTGAACCTGAATCTTGTGCCTTGTATAAGGTTTATACTACAAAAGACATCACCTTAGTGATGTCAAATCTTGGTTAGTACATGCCTCTTCTCAATGGGAAGTGACTGATGCACTGTTATCTGCACTGTTGCAGGTAGTCATTTTCTGCAGTTGCTTTCCAGCTGTACAGTTGACCTATACTTCTATCATGGGAACACCAAGGGATCAGGTTCCTAATCTGGTTCTTGTGAATCTAAAGCACACTGCCCAGATTATCTTGAGTCGATTAACTTGAATGATTGTACCAGGCATTTTTTAGGTCCTTTATGTGGTTCTCTCATGAAGTAAGTTTTTTTTTACCTTCCTTGATAGTATTTATAAGTGTGTGACATCACTTACAATGATGTAGGCAAGCTAGGTAAAAAACCTTCCATAGAAAGTTGACTATTGCACTGTTCCTGTGCAGTAGCGTGTGCAGGCAATAACTTTCTTGTTAGAGAGTTGACTTCATACAGTCTCCTCGGGAACTGGTAGGGACCTGTTTCCTTAGCTGTTCCTTCCACTCTGAAGAGTTGAGTTATATCTCACGCTGGATCCCAACCTGAAACTTTGTGATCTCAAGGTCTTGTAGATGTGTAACAGGTTCTTTATCTGGTTCTAGATGGTAAATTTGTTAGATCATTAAAACATAAAGTAAAGTACTTATGCCCAAGGTGCTTGTATCCTATTAATTTCTCCTTTTTTGATGACGAAAAACTTAGAATTGATATTCCCCCTGAGAACCAGATATCCACATTGTTCCCCCTACGAATCATCCATATTCCCCATGAGAACCGAACCTAAGGAGTTGATCACAACTGGTTCCTCAAGATTGTTTGGCAAATCATCAAAACTCAAAGCACCATATCTTATTAGGAATTAATCGCATAAGAAAATGCTAAGCTTTAGGTCAAAAGTCAACTCAAAAGTCAGATCCCTAGCCCACGTCTCGAAATCTGACAAAAATCATAAAATCCGACACCATTCGATTATAAGGATAGCCATACTAGTTTCACTCAAATCCGACCTCGAATAGGCTTTCAATTCAAAAAAATTCATTTTATGAAACTCCACCAATTTTTCCCAAATTCCATCCCAAATCACGAATCGGATGATGAATTCAATGATATATTTATGAATATTAGCCAAAACTAAGTTAGAATTACTTGCCCAGATTGAAAAACTCCCGAAATATTGCCTCTAACCGAGCTCCCAAAGTCCAAGATGTGAAAAAAATCATACACCTCGCTTATATAGTGTTCTCTTAACCTTCACTTCGCGGTCCGCATAAATCCATCGTGGTCGCACACTCCTCACCGCGGTCTGCATAATTCTGCCGCGGACCTTGAGCCATACCTTCCGTGGGCCGCATAAAATCCACCGCGGCTGCATTCCTTCTTCCGCGGCCCGCAAAATTCCCACCGCGGCCACATAATACTTCAGCGGTCTGCACCAATTTTAAGCGGTCCGCTCTCCCTACACCAGATACATCTAACACCAGAAATATGCCAACTTTTTAAAGCCAAGAATTGATCTGTTTACCACCCGAAACTCACCCGAGGCCCTCGGGAACTCAACTAACATATACCATAACCTCATTCAAACTTAGTCTAACCGAATCAGTCAAAAAAGCAACTAAATACCAAAATTACCCTCAGATCTCAAGCCTGAGAACTTATAAACTTCAAAATGCCACAAACGACGCTGAAACCAATCAAATCATGCCCGAATGACCCCGTATTTTTCACATAATTCAAAAATGACACCACGAACCTCTTCCAGCTTCCGAAATTCCATTCTGGCCCTGATATCAAATTTTCCACTGCCGACCAAAATCGCCAAATTTTCAATTTTCGCCAATTCAAGCTTAATTCTACCACGGACCTCCAAACCACTTTCCGGACGTGCTCCTAAGTCCAAGATAAGCTAACGGAAACATCCAAATTCACATCCGAGATCGTTTACACATAAGTCAACACACTGTTGACTTTTCCAACTTAAGCTTCTAAATAGGAGGCTAAATGCCTCATTCCACTTCAAAACCACTTTGGACCCGAACCAACCAATATTATACAATATAATAAAGCTTAAGAAGACAAAAGGAACATAAATGGGGAAATAGGGCTATGACTCTTGAAACGACCGGCCGGGTTGTTTCACTCCAGATGCTGCATCAATAACATTTCTAGCAGAGTGTTTAGGACTATGATAAAAAAATATATAAAATATCAGGATCTTGGATATCATGGTATGGAAATTTTCTTAACATTGCTTTTAATCATTCCCATGCTTGGTATATAGATTCAGAATCTATATGCACAAAATTATTGATTTTTTGCTTCATTTTAAATGTTTTTGAAGGTGAAAAATATTTATTAAGAAATTTCTGAGTCATTTGGTCCCATGTAGTCATTGAACCACTTGGCAGACTTCGCAATCATATTTTGGTTTCATCTTTTAATGAAAAAGGAAAAAGTCTCAACCCGATAGCGTCTATTGTGACTCCATTATACCTATATGAGGTTATGGGATCTTAACTCGCATCATCAGTAAACTGACATGATTGTTGAATGGTTTGAATCAAGCCTGTGCAAATTTCAAAGTTGTTTGTTGTAGTTGGTGATCTCCTCACACTTGATGCTTCTTCAAAATAATCTGGCCTTCCATAATCTCTGAGTATTCTGTTACGTCGTGGAGGCACTTCATCGAACTGTTCTTCCACTTGATGTGGTGGAAGTTGATTATTGTTAAGCTCTTCATTCTCCATTTCTTCACAAGCTATACTTTAAGGAGATGATGTTTGTCCTTTTCTGCGCAATCAAAGAGATTTTTTAATTTTTGGGTCGTAATTCGCTAACTCTTTTGTAGAAAAGCGGGTCATAAATTACCTGAAATCCTTAAAGCAAAGAAATTTTTTTTTGTTGAAAAAAACAATCAAACTTAGTTCCTAAAATAGTAGTGGCGATACTAAAAAGAAAAAATAAATGTATATAAAAATTAAAATAGTATTAGAAATTAATATAACTAGTGATACTAATTAAAAATAGAAAATAAAGTTATGAAAAGAGCTAGATGATCCTAGAAACAATAGTATGATTAAAATAAAAATTAAAAAGATGAAGAAAGAAAACAATACAAAAGCAGTAAGTAGTAATATTGTTAATAAGAGAAAGCTAGAAAGGCATTACTAGTAACAATAGTTATAGCAGTAGCCAAAAAATAAAGACAACGATAATACTAATACTAATATTATAATAATAATAATAATAATAATAATAATAATAATAATAATAATAATAATAATAATAATAATAATAATAAAAAATTCTCAAATTAGTAACAAAACAATTAATCTGAAGTAGATATTGCCAATCCCTGCCAACGGCACCAAATATTTGACGAGTGTCTGGCGTATATATGATTTAAACTCGTACTCTATTAAATAATAGTATAGAAAGATGTCGAATCCACAGAGACTGGTTTATCTATTCTACAGATGTTTCTTATTATAATTACTATTTGAGAAAATCAGAAAGAGTTGAGTTGTGAATTTACTAATAAAAAATACACGAATGGAGCAATAGAAAATATTTTATTTTTCATAAATATAATAAAAAGGTGTTGGGATCCTAACTTCACTTAATATTTTTATTATTTAGTAGATACATTTATCCTTCAACTTCTATTTCTCATAAATGTATAAATGCCTCTCACGATTACATTTATATATCAGTACCATAGTTAAATAATTAAATGCACTCCTTTCGGTTATACAAATTAATCGTTAAAATGGTAATATGAAAGAACAAAAAATATATATTTGAACTAAAGCATGCTCTTTTTAGTAAGTCTCTTTCGGTTACCCTACTTGTTATAACTGATTACTACAATATTCGCCTTTTTCGATTACAAATAAGTGTAGAATCAATTTTAACATATAAGAGCTAGATGTCACTTAATAAAAGTTAACATCTATCAATACCAAAATTAACTATATTACTTATTCCGCCTCTTTCGATTACAGAATTAGTAAGAAGTTAATATATAGTATGAAATAGATAGATGTTAACAAATTAAATAACACCCAACTATAAAGCAGATAAAATTTAAATAAAAAGTTTCAGCTCAAGCATGTGAAATTGAGGAATAATATCTACTATTATATAAAAACATAAAGATCTATCATTCTCCCAACACAAAAAAAGTTATTCTATAATGGAGTTAGTACTGGCAATGAAAATATTCTTGCACATTAAATAAGAAAAAAAAATTCAAGAGAATAATTCTCCCTATTTAATCGAAAATAGGAACTGGAGTAATTTTCAACATTACAATTATTCAAAACTAGAAATGAACCAGTGTAATGGCTAAAAGAAGAAAAGAAAACAATTGAAGAAAGGAAAGGACAAAGCATTCTGAAGAGTTAAAAGTGTAATCCGATACTTTGTCTCTCAATTTCTGTTCTGTGAGAAGCTCAATGTAGCGTTATTTATAGATGGGGAAGTATATCATGTACACTGATTTCTCACATCTCTTTTTCTAAGTTGGCAACTTGCATGTACTTGTAGTTATAAATTTTGCTGAAGCTTAATCCTCCAAATCGGCAAGTGGGCCACTTGCTTAGTTTTTTCACGTGCACAAATAGTTGCTTCATTTGTCAAGTTGCACACGCCACTTTCATTTTACTTGATGCATGCATATCTTTCTTTCCATTTTCTTTTTTGTTTTTGAGTTTTCTAATTTTCAGCATTATAGTTCTCTTTGCAAATTTGGAAACTGAATTTTTTTTCTCATTGTTCCTTTTTCTTATTACTTTAATTATTTCCTGCAAAGAAAGAAAAAATATTAGTACTAAAATTAGATTCTAACTCAATTTATGCATAATATTTTTCTCTTATCAACTTCTCCTTTCATTTCGCGTAGAACTTCGCCTGAACCCTCGGCTTCTATGATCTCCATTATATGGTTGGTACGGATCTTTGTTTGGCCTCGGTCCACGGTCAATATCTCTCTTGATTCTGTCGACGGGTCTGACAGGATAAACGGACCCGGAAGGAGCCCCATGTTGATCATTTTCGACCCTAATCTTTGATTGATATTGGTTATGCACATCGGCCCAAGTAATAGCGAAGTACTCTATCATATTTTGCTTCAACTACTATGAAGCCACCGAGCTTCGAACATTGAGTCCTAGGGTGAAGGCTTGAATGACCCAATCATCAAAGAACGACGGTAAGTCCATCCGTTCCATTTGGAATCGAGACGCGAACTCTCTGAGCATTTTATTGTCCTTCTGCCTTACTTTGAAAAGGTCTGACTTCCTGGTCTCTACCTTGATAGCCCTGGTGTGCGCCTTCATGAAAGAGTCTGCCAGTATATCAAATGAGTCAATAGAATTAGGTGGTAGATTATGATACTATATCATAGCCCATTCTACAGGGTCTCTTCGAATTTCTTCAGCAAGACAGATTCGATCTCATCATCCTCTAAATCATTCCCTTTGATGGTACATGCGTAAGAGGTAACATACTCGTTCAGGTCGGCCGTTCCATTGTATTTAGGAATTTAGGGAAGGCGAAACTTCTTAGGGATCGGCTTGGAGCCGCGCTTGGGGGAGGGGGGAAGATTTCTGCACGAACTTTTTGGAGTCCAGGCCTTTCAATGTCGGCGGCGCTCCTAGGATTTGATCGACCCTAGAATTGTAGGTTTCCACTCTTATCAGTTGCCTCCATTTTCTTCTCTCCTGACTCAATTCGTTTTATCAATTCCTCGAGCATCTTCTTGATTACCGGATTGGTCCCCGACTCCTTCTCATTCGATCTCCTTGAGGCTGATTCAACTCTGTGAACAACTTCCTAGGATGACTTAGGCTCAATCCTACTTGGTGGGCGACTCTAGATCTGGAGTTGGGCTATCGCCGCCTGTTGAGCCTGTGACATCTCGAAGATCACCCGCAAGTTAATTCCACCATCTTCACCGCCATGTTGCTTTGAGAAGCCGATCGAACATCCCTACAGACGTTGTCCTTAGGATTGGTAGGCAAATTTACGTTGATGGCCACATATGAGCTGACGTCAATTGGATCTGTAGGTGGAACTCCATCGAGAACAATCGGGGGCACATCGTTCCCCTGGTACTACGTTATTTTGCCGTGGTGGCCGAAATCATTATCAATGTTCAGGGTTGCTGATTGAAAGTTTGACATTTTGATCCTAGAATCAAAGAAACTCCAAAGAACAAGTATAAAATAGTGTGTGTTATGGAATTTGTATATCATAACCATTACTATCCTTAGCCCCACTGCGGGTGCCAAACTGTTTACCTTCAAAATCGAATTACAATTGAATTTATACGTGATCTAACTTGACACAAATTGAGAAATCAGATCAATATTGAAATTAATGATAGAAAAGTAAATGCAAATCACACAAGTTGAACAATTTTTGGCCTTGAAAGTTGGTCACCCTCGAGTCAAAAATGCCTAGGCTAAAGACTTTACTTTGTCCGAGGATAATACCATTACACCGTCTAAGCTGAATATTATATTTTGCCCAAGACGAAGACAAGCAAAGTCCATTATACAGTCTAACTTGAAGATTTTACTTCACCACCAAAAAATTTGACCTTTTGGCGCAAAGGAATGAAAACTCGTCCTCATTTCGAGATACATGAATCAAAGACTGTATGAAGCATGATTTTTTTTTTCAAAAAGCTGACCACCAAGAATATCTCTTCAACTTCAATCCTCACAGGTAATTTTATGATCACCTTTATATAGATATGTTTCTCCTTTTTTTTTTTTTGCAGGTAGAAGAATAAATCAATTCCAAATACCACTTTAGTAAAGATAACCTCACAATCGAAGAATCCTTTTTTTTTACATTTCAACTTGAAGACATGGCAAACTTGTAGGCTTACACTTGAAGACTTGACAAATTTGAAGACTTTTCTTGAAGATTTAGTGGATTTGAAGACTTTAACTTGATGATTCAACTTGAAAATTTTGCAGAATTGGGGACTTCAACTTCTGGCGAATTTGAAGGCCTTAACTTGACTTAGAGAATTTGAAGACTTTAATTTGATGATTCAATTTGAAGACTTTCCAAAATTGAAGACTTCAACTTGAAGATTTTGTAATTCAAGGGTCTCATCATCACTTAGCAAATTCAAAAAATTTAGAAGATTTGGTGGACTTGAAGACTTCAACTTTAAGACCTAGCGGGCTTGAATACTTCAAATTAATGATGTAATAGACTTGACAAAATCAACTTGACTTAGAATTGGGGCCTCCAACTTGAATATTTAGCCTCTTATTAAAGAAACTACAATCATTTCATCAAAGACCTCAGCTTGATATGGAGGACCTGCCCCCATTGCGCCATCAAGATAAGACAGAGAGTTCAACGAAAGAATACATGTACACCTAATTTTCAAGTGTAAATCAAGTGAATATATTCCATCATACCCCATTTGAATAATGCCTTCGGTAATATATATTTTTGAACTCATATAACTGAACTTAGAATGAAACTCTAAGCTGTCTACGTACCTCGGTGAAGAGGATCAAGTCACTCTGTAGTTCGAAATGGGTGATTTTTTTTTGTTTTTCTTGTGTCCTAACTTTTGCCTAGGTCGCCTCTTTCGAGGTTTTCAACCTAGCGGACTTTTTTTTTTTTTGATGTCCTAACTTTTGTCTAAGCCGCCTCTTTCGAGGTTTTCAACCTAGCGGACTTTTTTTTTTGTTGACCTTGCACAGTTTATACTCTTGTGGGCCAGGAGTAACATGCAGTTTATGCTCGTGCGTCAAGGAGAATATTTGTTTTCTTCAAGGATAGTATCTCTTCATGAATTTCCCGTTGATGGGGCCAATCCGCAAACCTTCCGAGTCAACTATCTTATAAGCGCCACTTGAGTATACCTCTTGTACAATATATGGTCCATCCCACTTAGCAGAGAATTTGCCCCCAGATCGACGAGAGGTAATGATAGGTCTTTTGACCACAAGAACTTGGTCACCCACTTGGAAAGATCTAAGGCGTACCCTTTTGTTAAAAGATCGAGACAAGCGAGCTTGATAACATTCAAGGCTTTGTTGAGCTTCTAGCCTCTTTTCATCAAGAGCTTCCAATTCTCCAAGGCGTAACCGAGCATTTTCCTCATCAGTGAGTCCTTCTTGAATGGCAAGCCGCAACGATGGGATTTGACGCTCAAGTGGAAGGACTGCTTCAACTCCATAAACAAGCGCATAAGGGGTTGCTTGTGTTGGTGTGCGATACGTGGTCCTATATGCCCAAAGAGCTTCTTCCATCCTTTCATGCCAATCTCTCTTAGACTTAGAGACAACCTTCTTCAACAAGTTGCAGAGCGTCTTATTAAATGCTTCAGCAAGTCCATTGGCAGCAGCATAATACATGGAAGAATTGCGTTGCTTGAAGCCAAAAAGATCACATATTTTATTCATCAACTTGTTATCAAATGGCTTACCATTGTCTGTCAATATATATCGAGGAATGCCAAAGCGATAGATAATATTGACTCGGATGAAGTTAGCCACATTTTCCTTCTTTACTTCCTTAAGAGAAACAGCTTCAGCCCACTTTGAGAAGTAGTCAGTCGCGGCCAAAATGTACAGATGTCCACCAGAAGACTTTGGCAATGGACCAACGACATCCAAACCCCAAGCATCAAATGGCCAAGAAGCAACAGTTGGGTGTAATACTTCAGGTGGTTGATGTATGAAGTTAGCATGGAATTTGCAAGCTTTACACCTCTGAGCGTAATACAAACAATCTTTCACCATGGTTGGCCAATAATACCCCATTCTTTTTATGTGGAAATGAAGTTTTGGCCCAGATTGATGCGCACCACATACTCCAGAGTGTGCCTCTTGCAATTCTTGAAGGGATTCGTCAGTCCCCAAATAACGTAGGAGCACTCCATCAAATGATCGTCTGTAGAGTGTATTCTTGTAATAAAGAAAACGAGGGGCTCTACTTTGGATTTCTGTTTTCCTTTGGGGATTTTCTGGCAATATACCGTAACAAAGATAATCTATTAATGGTTGTCGCTAGTCTTCAATTTCAACCTAAAGAAAGGAAGCAATACGCTCAGCTTCGCTTTCTTCTTCCTCAAAATCATTTGGTGGAGGAACTACCCATCTTTGGCAAACAGCGACTTGTGTCTGATCAGGCAAAGATAATGTAGAATCTAAGGCTGCTAATGCATCAACTCTCTTATTTTCCTTTCTCGGCACGTGTTGAATAGTTACTTCTCCAAGCCAACTTATCAATCTTTTAGCATATTTGTGATATGGCACCAACTCTGGCTTCTTGACCTCATAGCTACCCAAAATATGGTTGATTACTAGCTTGGAATCTCCAAAAACTTGTAATTGCAATTGTTTGATATCCATAGCCATTTTAAGCCCAAGTATGAGCGCTTGATATTCAACAATACTGTTGGAGCACCGTTGTGTTAGAGTGAAAGAATAGGGCAAAACTTCTCCTTGAGAAGTGATAAACACTATTCCAACACCAGCTCCTTCACGATGTGTGGCACCATCAAAATACATCTTCCAAAGAGGCTGAATTTCTATGACCATTGCATCTTCATCAGGCAATTCATCAGACAACTCACAATCATCTGGAATTGGATGGTCAGCTAGAAAGTCTGCTAATACATGTCCTTTTACTGCCCTTTGAGGAACAAACACAATTTCAAATTGTTGAAACTGGAGGTACCACCTCGCTAATCGGTCAATTAGGACTGGTTTAGACATGACAAACTTGATAGGGTTCGCTCTTGAGACGAGTCGCACAACGTGATCTTGGAAGTAATGCTTCAGCTTTTGAATATAGAAGACAAGTGCCAAACATAAATTCTCAATAGGAGAATACTTGAGCTCATTTGGCGTCATCATCCTACTCAAGTAATAAAGCGCATTTTCTTTGCCTTCATTGTTTCCTTGAGCGAGAAGCGCTCCTACTGGCCTTTCCTGTGTTGAAATATATAATATTAGTGGCTTTCCAGGTATGGGGGCTTCCAGTACTGTAGGTTTCATCAGATAAGACTTAATATTTTCAAAAGCATTTCTGCAAGCTTGGTCCCATTTAAAAGGAACCCCTTTCTTCATGAGGCGACTAAATGGTTGGCACCTTCTAGCCAGATTTGAAATAAATCTTCTAAGATATGCCAACTTACCCTGCAAGATTTTTAATTCATGAATATCTCTAGGCTCGGGCATTTTCAAGATAGCATCCACCTTATCTTGATCAATTTCGGTATCTCGATGTCGAACAATAAAATCGAAGAACTTCCCAGAAGTAACTTCCAAAGCGCACTTCAACAGATTCATTCTAAGTTGGTATCTCCGAAGCCGTTCAAATACCATCCTCAAATCTTTCAACTGATCATCTTTCTTCCTTGACTTTACTACCAAGTCATCAACATAACACTCCATGTTTTTATGAAGCATGTCATCCAATATTTTGCATGGCACATTGATATGTAGCACCATCTTCTTCAAACCGAAAGGCATTACCTTGTAGCAGTATATACCTTTAGGGGTGCAAAAGGCAGTAAGTTCTTCGTCCTTCGGGTCCATGCGAATTTGGTTATATCCAGATGAACCATCCATGAAAGACATCGTCTCGTATCCAGTTGTTGCATCAATCATTAGCTTAGGGATAGGAAGAGGAAATTCATCCTTAGGACAAGCGTTATTTAGGTCCCTAAAGTCAACACAAACTCGAATTTGGTCATTCTTCTTTATTACAAGGACGATGCTTGAAATCCATGTTGGATATTTAACTTCACGAACAAAACCAGCCCCAATAAGCTTGTTAACTTCGGTTTCAATCAAGGGAACCAGTTCAGGTCTGAAGCGACGTTGTGCTTGCTTTACAGGACGAGCGCCTCGTTTGACACCAAGATGATGAACAGCCACCTTGGGGTCTAAACCTGGCATTTCTTTGTAGCTCCAAGCAAATACGTCTTTGAACTCCTTAAGTAGATCAATACATTTTCTCTCTTCATCACCAGTTAGAGAGGCATTTATATATGTGGGCTTTGGATCTTCAACTACTCCGAGATTGAATTCTTTTAGTGCATCAACCGTTGTCTTCACCCCTTCTTCAAGCTATGGTGGTGCATCTTTAGCGTCTTCATCTTCTTGAGGATCACCATCATTGAAAGATATGTGATGACATACATGAATATCAAGGCACTTTTCCTCGATTTCCATATAGGGTGAAGCATTTTGTTCATCATGAATGGTGATATGATATGATGACCCCACACTTTCTTCATTTTCCTCTCGTTACTTAGTGTAGACTATGGTATGGGCCTTTGCTTTGAGGACCTCTCCACATGAAACTACAAGTTTTGTCTCTCGCCTCATTCTAGAAGGAATCAGACTTGGGTAGTCTGTGGTCAAAATCTCCTTTTTAAGGGAGATAGGTGCTCCAATCCTTCCAGTATTTCCATGGCATTTGTTTTCCTTCTTCAGTGGTCCCAACCTGTCAAAGACTGAGCCTTGGTTTTGTAAGTCGGTCAAATACCAAAGGCTTGTTATTAATCACCGTAGACACTTCTTTAGCAGTAATGTAGTTACAACTTGCCCTTTTAATGGAGATACAGATTGGCGGGGGTTGTCTGTAACCCAATCCTTCACGTGATTGCTTCAGTGGGTACCCTTTCTCCATCATCGTCTTTTGAGTAGGGTTTGAAGCTTCAGGCGGGAGCTTTCCCAACTTGGATGGTTCGTTGGGATCATATCCAGCTTTTGCCAACAACTTGTAGGCATTTGGGTCAAAGCCCTCATTTGTGCGCTTTGTAGGAAGTGCTAGATTTGGAAGCAAATTGTGGCTTGATAATTTGACAAACCCTTTGAGCAACTTTGTAGACGACTTGATTGCATAAATTTGCTTGATAGGAAGGGTCAAGTCTCCTAACACCTTACCTTGTAGTTCAGAAGATGGATCTTCGAACTTCCTTACCTTTGGGACATAGTGAAGAATATGAGTCACTTTCTTACTTGAAGATGCCTCATTCATCTAGTTCCTATCATGAAACACCTGATCTTCTTCAACTGTAATATTTTCCTTGTCAGTTGTTGCATCAACCTTCTTTGAAACACTTTTGGTCAGTATCACATCATCAACCTTAACCTCCTTTGAGACATAATTCTTTAAGTAGAATTTTGCATCGGCAAAGTATGATTCAGCCTCGGTAAAGGGCTTATCATCAGCAATTATCTTCTTTTCGACCCCACATTCGCAGTATTTCAAGCACTGAAGGTAGGTGGATGAAACCACTTTGTTCTCGTGTATCCATGGCCTTCCTAACAAGATATTATATGAGGTTTTTGCATCGATCACATGCATCCATGCGCTCGAATGCAAATCTCCCATATTTATTTTCAATTTGATAGCCCCTATAGCTCTTTGCCCCCCTTGATTGAACCCTTGAATCATCAAACGACTTTCACATAGTTCATCAATCGGTATGCCAAGCTCTTTGACAGTACGAATTGGGAGAATATTAACACCAGACCCATCATCGATCAATATTCTACTTATTCTCTGTTCTCGCACAAAGCCAACCATAAATAGGGGGTGATTATGGTATGTTTCACCAAGCAAAAGATCATCATCAGTAAATGTGATTTTTGCATCACAAACGTCCACTTCTTCAGAATTCCCAGTGAGTTTTTCAGGCAGGGGAGGTGGCAGCAATGATGGATCCTCTTTATTTGTTTCTTAATCATCTATCTTACAACATGAGGCCTTGATATATTCACAGGAAGTTTGCGGGTGTAACCAGATTGGCAGGAATTCCTCCAATGTCACTGGACGACGTAGCCTTTGATAGTGATTCTCCGCCATTTTTGTTTTCTTCCAGTTCTTCTTTATCATTTTCTTCTTGGGTCTTTTTACCATTTTTACCCTAGTCAACTACTTATTTGACTCCCTTTGTGAATTTGTCTTGCAGCGTCTCCGCCGAGTCACAAGAATCCAACCTTCATCATCAATTTGATCATCACGTGATTCACTTTTCTCTTGAGATCTTTCCTTCACTATTGGTTTATACGCCATAGGGGGAAGAAATGGTTTGCTCACATCGATAGGTTCAAAGTCACCAAATTTAATCATATTTGGTGATGATGCAGTTAGGATGCCATCACATTCATATACTTAGACAAAATTGCAAAGGCAAATGGGATTAAGTGAACCAAAAATGAAAGAGACTTGATTCGAACTGTCTTTCTCATCCTCAAGCAAGTTTTTTCCTTCGTCGGCCAACTCCATGACTTTCTCCTTAAAGACAAAGCACTTTTCAATAGGGTGGCCAATCAACCGAGGGTACTTGCAATAATTTGGATCATTAGTCTTTCCAGCTTCATCTGGCCGCTTCATTTAGGGTAACTCAATCAGTTTTAGCTCAAGGAGTTCTTCAAAAATTTCTGGGACATCGGAGTCCAAGAATGGATATTCTTTCTCTTGCATTTCCTTCAGAGTTAACTTTCGGCCAACTTTATCCTGTAAGGATGTTGCCTTCACACTTTGCTTCTTACTCACTTTTGTAGTGACCTTTAATGGCGAGGCATTAACATTCATTGATTCCTTGCTCTCAGACATCGGCAAAAACTTGCCTCCTTTCTTTATTTCTTGTTTATCCTTCACTTTGCAAGGTTCATAAATGGGTGGCCCTTTATTTCTACTTGAAGACATACTTAGCTCCATATCATGAGCACATGTAGCCAATTCTTCAAAAGACCTAGGCTTGATACCCTGCAGGATGTCGCAAAGTCCCCAATGCATTCCTTGGATACACATTTTTATTCCAGAAGCTTCACTAAGGCTGTCTTTTCAGTTGAGTCTTGCATTCCTCCATCGATTGATGAAATCAACAATTGGTTCATCCTTCCATTGACGTGTGTTTGTGAGTTTAACCATGCTTACGGTTCACCTTGTACTATAGAAGCGGTTGATAAATTCATGTTCAAGTTGCTCCCAGCTATCGATAAAACCAGCCTCGAGATCAGTGTACCAATCGAAAGCATTTCCTTTTAAGGAACAGACAAACTGCTTGACAAGATAATCTCCATAGGTTACAGCATTATTACAAGTTTCAACAAAGTGTGCAATTTGTTGCTTTGGATTTCCTTTACCATCAAATTGTTGAAACTTTGGGGGTTGATAACCTGCAGGCATTTTGAAACTATTAATTCTCGTTGTATATGGCTTTGCATATGCGAGAGAAGACTTGGCAGCAACATCGTACTTATTTTTTATGGTTCCCATAATGAAGTCCTTCAATTGGTCAATGGGAATAACCCCGTCGGATGAAATCTAAAATTCTTTAGGAGTTGTTATCTGCCTTGCATATGAGTTTCCCTTATCTTGCATCATTGGGAGCTTTCCAGGTGCATGGCTTGAATCTCCCTCTATCATGCTTTCAACTCTATCTGTCAGCTTGATAATTTGATTATCTTGATCTTGCATATGCTTCGTTAACCCTTCAATTGCCTTTGTTAAATTTGCGAGTTGTTCTTCAACAGTTGAGGTATTAGTCACCATTGCTTGGATAACCGTCGTGGATGGTGGAGCAAAGCACGGATTTTCTCTTATACCATACTTTAAGTGGAACAACTCACGTGTAGTGCATGGAGCAGATCCAGTGATCAAGACATCATCATCACCCTGTGTGATGATGTTCTTAGATCTAGAAGGGCTAAGTAGAGCCAATGTCTTTTCAACAATTTCAGCAATGTTCGCTCCTTCTTCCAATTTAGTTGGAAAAGATCTTGCCCCCTTTGAGGATTGAAGATAAAAGATAGGAATGAATGCAGACGACATTTGAAATACTTTTTGCCCCAGCAAGTTTGCTTTGTTCCTAGTGACAGGTCCTACGCTTTTCACAGTAGCATCCAACAAGTTTTCCACATCAGATGAAAACTTGGAATCCGTAGCCTCAGCAATAGTGAGTTTGAAGTTGATCTTCTTAGGAGCCATTTCTGTGCTCTTGAAATTTGTTAATGTGACGAGATGAGAGGTAGAGATTGTCCCACTGGGTGTGCCAATTTATTTGCAACAAATTATATGTGATACAAAATAAATTGCAATCACAAAATAAATATGAAGAAATATAATTTTATTGATAAAATAATTATGGGTACAATCCTGTTTCTCCCTTGATTCTTCTCTCCTGATAATCTCCGTAATTCGAGGGATGAAGCAGCGTATTTCTCGAATGTAAGGATGATGCAGAGCTCGTGGATGTATTTGATCCCCGACTTCTTGAACTATTTCATTGTCAAGAAGTATCCGGCCATATTTTGGTCTCTTTGTGAGTATCCCGTGAGTTTATGGGATTTTTGAGACACCTCTTCAAGGGAATATGTATCCCTTATATAGGTGTGAGTTAGGCTTTAGGGTAGAGTAACCTCCAAGAAACCCTAATAGACTTCTAATAATCCTAGGATTTCTAGAGTCCTGTAGTATCTTTAATTTAGGATTTGACATGATCCCTTAGAATTTCGATGTCTACAATAACATGAAAGAGAAAGATCAGGTACTTTAGAATAAGGTTAGATCTCTTTTAATATTCTTAAATTCTTTTGGTTTTGGCCTTTGAGGGATTAATTTTGCTTCAGAAACAAACTTTACTACCTATACTTTTTAGAACCACATAATTAGAGGCCGGAATCGAAATATTATTTTTTTGGACTCAAAGCACTTTTTTAAGTATAAATTTTTTTTATCAAAATATATAAAATACAGTTTTGACCAAGGTTTTACAAAAATGCAGTTGAAAACCACGTTTTTCCATAATTCTCCTTTTCATTTCAACTCAGCAAATCTAGGGACCCATCTTGGAACTGGGTCCCTCACATCAATAATAGTGTGCTGAAGGATATGGATATGACTTGTTAAAAATAAAAGAATGACACGTTCTCACTATAATTTAAAAATATTTGTAACTTTAAAATTTATGACTTATAATAATAATTTTTTATTCCAAAGAAAATAAAATATCAATGTCCGAATTCTAAAAGGACGTTAGATGTTTTGATTCAACTATATTCTGAGCCTTATAATTTTTTTTTATTTGCACCATGAGAATATGAATTGGAGCCTCCTCTCCAACTCACTGCATGTTGTCACAAAAAAGGACAGCCTTGTTGGGATTTTAAGTATATGATATGCTTAAAATAAGGTGAATGGGAAATGGAGAGAAATAAAAATTTTTAAGTAAAATTTTAAGTTTCTCCTCTTGGCAAAGGAACATTGTCCCATATTGGAATAAGAGGAGATTTTTTATGGGTATATAAGCAATTGCTCTTCTTCTAGCACTTAAAGAGTTGAGAAGAAGGCAAGCCTCGTGCCGTCGTCGTCTTCGGTCAATTGATTGATTAATTTTTTGGACCAAATTTATTTTTTAATAGTAAAATATTAACAGAAATGTTATTAAATATTTTTTTTAATAACAAAGTATTAATATTAAATCCAATTCGTTTTATGGCATTTGTGATGTGGCCGTTTTGCATAAACAGCCATTCTGAAGAGTTGCACCTCTTCAGATTTCAACCCAACTTTGGCTATAAATACAAGAATATTCTGCTCAAAATTTCCATACGATTTTCTGAGTTTCTCCTCCTTCTTCTGCATACTTTTAATATCAAACAAAGCAACATTAAGTATGATTTGCTACCGAACTTTATGTTCGCTGAAACACTATGGTTTGAAGTACCACTACACCAGTGTGTAATTCATTCTATCCTGGGAGGAAATAATCCACAACCTTGGGTACTAGGAGGGGATTAAATTTCTTAAGAAAACACTGTGAATTCAGTGGGCTCGGATTAAAATTTTATTTCTGTTTTTTATTTCTGTTTATGTTCATTTATATTTTCCAGAATTATTTTATAAATACAGTTTACTAACAAGCTTAAGGAATTTAATATATTTTCTGTATTTGTACTCACTATTTCTGGAGAGTAAAACCTTCGCGGTTTTGTACTCTATTGGAGATTAAAATCTACATGATTTTATCGTTGGTGTCATTCTTTTATAGAAATGAATAATGATAATGTGAACCAAGTTGTTCCAATGGTGACTGCCAATACCTCAACGAGCCGAACAACACCGACAACATTGGCACCGATGGAGAAACCCAGACAAATTTTCGGGATTGATTTCAAGCGCTGGCAGCAAAAGATGTTCTTCTACTTGACTACTCTAAGTCTCCAGAAGTTCATCAAGGAAGATGTTCCTGTGATATCCGATGAAACTCCAGAGACTAAACGCTTTCTCGTGATTGAGGCGTGGAAGCATTCAGATTTTTTGTGCAAGAATAATATTCTAAGTGGGCTGGAGGATGCTTTGTATAACGTCTACCGTGGCGTGGAAACGTCAAAGGAACTGTGGATTGTGCTTGAAAAGAAATACAAAACTAAAGATGCTGGGTTGAAGAAGTTCGTTGCTGCAAAGTTTTTGGACTACAAAATGGTAGATAGCAAGTCTGTTATTATCCAAGTCCAGGAATCGCAAGTGATTATTCACGATCTCCTTGTTGAATATATAAGTAGAACTAATACTAGTGTTGGTAGTATTAATTTTATTATGTTTACTAATAGAATTTTCATTGAAGGTCTTGTCATCGATGAAGCATTCCAAGTAGCAGCGATGATTGAGAAGTTGCCTCCGTTGTGGAAGGACTTCAAAAATTATTTGAAACATAAATGCAAGAGATTTTCCTTGAAGATCTCATTGTTCGGTTGAGAATCTAAAAGGAAAATAAAGCTGCTGACAAGAGAGGCCGTGGAAACTTAACAATAATGGGAGCAAATATTATTGAAGAGAACTAAAAGAGGAAGAAGGCTTCTGGACTGAAATACAACCCAAGAAAGAAGCAGTTCAGTAGAAATGGCTACAATTGTGGAAAAGCCGGAGAAAGACAAGAAGAAGGGTCAAACAAACATGGTTGAAAAGCATGATGATGTTGATGACTTCTGTGCCATGCTTTCCAAATGCAACTTCGTGGGCAATCCTAAAGGTGGTGGATTGATTCTGGAGCCACTCGCCATGTTTGTGCCGTTAGAGAATTTTTGCTACTTATTCTCCTGTTGGACCCGATGAGACGCTTTCTATGGAAAATGCTGCAAAGGCCAAGATTGAAGGATGTGGGAAGATATTTCTCAAAATGACTTCCAGTAAAGTGGTGACTTTGAACAACGTCTTTCATGTTCCCGAGATTAGGAAGAATTTAGTCTCTGCTGGACTTCCTATCAAAAATGTTTTAAATGTGTATTTGTATCAAATAAGGTTGTAAAAAGTAAGAACGAGATGTTTGTAGGAAAATGTTACCTCACCGAGGGCCTTTTCAAGCTGAATATAATGGTTGTTGAAAATAATAATAAAATATCAGCTTCGTCTTACTTACTTGAGTCAAATGGATTATGGCATATACGTTTGGGTCATGTCAATTATAAAACCTTGCGGAAAATGATTAATTTGGAACTATTGCGTAAGTTTGAATGTGATTAATCAAAATTTCAAGTATGTGCAAGTATGTGTGGAATCTAAGTATGTTAAACATCCTTATAAGTCAGTTGAAAGGAATTCAAATCCTTTATAATTAATTCACACAGATATTTGTGACATGAAGTCAATACCATCTCGCGATGGAAAGAAGTATTTCATAACTTTTATTGACGTTAGTACTCAATATTGCTATATTTACTTACTTAATAGTAAAGATGAAGCAATAGACGCATTCAAGCAATACAAAAATAAAGTTGAAATGCAACTTAACAAGAAAAACAAAATGATAACAATTGATAGGGGTGAAGAATATGAATCTCCTTTTGAAAAAATATGTTTAGAATATGGAATTATTCATCAAACAACGGCCCCTTACACGCCCCAATCCAATGAGATTGCAGAAAGAAAGAATCGTTCATTAAAGGAGATGATGAACACATTATTGACAAGTTCTAGTTTGCCACAAAACTAGTGGGGGGAAGACGTTCTTACGGCTAGCCGAATACTAAATCGAGTGCCCCGTAGCAAAACACAATCCATTCCATATGAACAATGAAAAGGAAGGAAGCCCAACTTGAATTATTTTAAAGTGTAGGGGTATTTGGCAAAAGTGAAAGTTCCTAAACCCAAAAGGGTAATAATAGGACTGAAAACCATTGATTGTGTTTTCATAGGATATGCGACTAATAGTAAACATATACATTTCTGGTTCATAAATCAAAAAAATTCCGACATTCATAATAATACGGTTATAGAATCAGATAATGTTGAGTTCTTTGAAATTATATATCCGTATAAAAAGAAATGTGAGTCGACTGGTGAAGGATATAAACAACCTCAGGAAGAAACAAAAGAAAGTACACATAATCAGGAGGATCCAAGACGTAGTAAACGTCAAAGAACGTCTACTTCATTTGGACCAGATTTTGTGACTTCTTATTGGAAAATGAGCCTCTAACATTTAAAGAAACTATGTCTTCTTCAAAACTATTATTTTGGAAAGAGACAGTCAATAGTGAAATAGAATTCATACTGAACAACCATACATGGGAATTGATTGATCTTCCTCCTAGAAATAAACCGTTGGGTTCTACTTTAAGAGGAAAATGAAAGATAATGGCACTATTGATAAATTTAAGTCAAGACTTGCGGTCAAAGGGTATAGACAACGAGAAGGTCTTGACTATTTCGATACATACTCTCTAGTTACAAGAATTACGTCCATATGAACGTTGGTAGCGTTAGTTGTAGTTTATAGTCTTGAAATTCATTAAATGGATGTTAAGACAGCCTTCTTAAATGGAGAGTTGGAGTAATAAATTTACATGGAACAACCTGAACGGTTTGTGGTTCCAGATAATGAAAAGAAGGTATGTAGACTTGTTAAGTCACTTTACGGACTAAAACAAGCACCCAAACAATGGCATGAGAAATTTGACCAAATAATGTTGTCAAATGGTTTTAAAATAAATGTGTGCACATTAAAAATGTTCCAAATTATATAGTCATTAATTGCTTATATGTGGATGAATGCTGATAATGAGTAATGACATTTCCAACATAAATGCAACTAAGCGCATGCTAACTGGAATTTTTGATACGAAAGAATTGGGAGTTGCTGATTTAATTCTGGGAATTAAGATCCTTAAGACTTCTCAAGGTCTGACATTGTCACAAACTCATTATATTAAGACAGTACTTGAAAAATTCAAGCACTTGGGATTTAAAGTTGCAAAGACTCCAATTGACGTGAATCTTGCATTAGTAAAGAACAAAGGCCAAAACATATCACAATTGGATTATGCTCGTGTGTTGGGTTGCTTAATGTATATCATGAATTGCACACGACCAGATATAGCTTGTGCTATAAGTAAATTGAGTCGATATACGAGGAATCCAGGTCAATCTCATTGGATGGCCATGAAACGAGTTTTTGGGTATTTAGTACATACCCAGGACTTTGCTTTGCACTACAGTAAATATCTTGCAGTCATTGAGGGATACTCTGATGCAAATTGGATCATCGGATCAACTGATTCCAAGTCCACAAGTGGATATGTATTCACTATTGGTGGAGGAGCAGTATCTTGGAAGTCTTCCAAACAAACTTGTATTGCCCGCTCTATAATAGAGGCTAAATTCATAGCCTTAGATAAAGCCGGTGAAGAATCTGAATGGCTCCGTAATTTCCTGGAAGATATTCCATTTTGTCCCAAACCATTGGCACCAATATGCATACATTGCGATAGTCAAGCGGCAATTGGAAGGGATAGGAGCGTTATTTATAACGGTAAATCTCGTCATATACGACGAAAATATAAAATCGTTAGGCAATTACTCTTTAGAGGAATTATCACGATTGATTATGTAAAGTCAAGTGATAATGTGTCGGATGCACTTACAAAAGGCCTAACTAGAGAGGTAGTTGAGAAATCATCAAGGAGAATGGGACTGTGCCCGAGAACAAGTCATAGTGGCAGTAACTCTACCTAGAAGATTGGAGATCCCAAGATCTAGGTTCAAGGAGATTAAAAAAAGTCATTAATGACGGTTCAATATTGTCAACTAAACTTTTGGTCCATTCTCGTGATGAGACAATGTTCAGTACCGAGGATAAAATATTAAGGCTTTATAATGATTTCTAAATTTGATATGGGGTATATCAAATAGTGTATCTACGGGATGACACGTTTAGGAATCACCTATGTAAGTGTAAAATGTCAACCGCTTCAAGGAGAACTTTGTAAGGCCAGTTCTCTATGCACTTATGAAATTAGACAGTATTCATGACTGAAATGAACACAACAATGAGAACAAAGACGGTTAAAGGTTGGTTCTGTGACTTATGTTTGTTTAGGTATACACCAAAGTTCGACGGTTCAAAGATATCAAATCTACCGATTGACCAAGTATATCGGACATAAGTTCACTACGGAAAGTTCAAAGGGAAACCTACTTATCAAGATGCAATTAATCCTTGCTTGCGAATAACACAGTTTTTCATGCATATTTCTATCATATAGTCATTCCCCATTCATGTGGGGGATTGTTGGGATTTTAAGTATATGATATGCTTAAAATAGGGTGAATGGGAAATGGAGGGAAATGAAAATTTTTAAGTGAAATTTTAAGTTTCCCCCTTGGCAAAAGAACATTGCCCCATATTGGAAGAAGAAGAGGTTTTTTATGGTATAAGAGCAACTTCTCTTCTTCTGGCTCTTAACGAGTTGAGAAGAAGGAAAGCCTCGCGCCACCATCGTCGTCACTCGCTCGGCTCGGCTTCGACTTTGGATTCGGATTCAGATTCGGATTCAGATTCGAATTAGGATTCAGATTCGGATTCGGATTCGGATTCGGATTTGGATTTGGTCAAATGATTGATTGATTGATTAATTTTTTTGAACCAAATTTATTTATTAATAGTAAATATTAACAGAAATGTTATTAAATATTTTTTTTAATAACATAATATTAATATTAAATTCAATCCGTTTTTTAGTTGTGTAACTCAAAATTAAACTACCCTCTTCAATTTTCCCTCTTTATTTTTCCTCTTTATTGTTGATAAATAGCCATTTATGTTTTGGCATTTATATTGTGGCTGTTTTGCATAAACAACCATTTTGAAGAGTTGCACCGCTTTAGATTTCAGCCCAACTTTGGCTATAAATACAAGACTATACTGCTCAGAATTTCCATATGATTTTATGAGTTTCTCCTCCTCCTTCTGCATATTTTTAACATCAAACAAAGCAACAGTAAGTGTGATTTGCTACCCAACTTTGTGTTCGCTGAAACACTGGAGTTTGAAGTACCACTACACCAGTGTGTAATTCGTTCTATCCTGGGAGGAAATAAGCCATAACCTTGGGTACTAGGAGGGGATTAAATTCCTTAAGGAAACACTATGAATTCAGTGGGCTCGAATTAAAATTATGTTTCTGTTTTTTATTTCTGTTTATGTTCATTTATATTTTTCAGAATTATTTTACAAATACAGTATCTAACCAGCCTCTTATAATGATCTAAACTCCATTATATGACGTGAGTACTGTAACCGCAACAAATGAGTCGAGCATTAATAATGATCGTGTTTCCTCACTTTTCAAAATCTCATTTGAGTATTTGAGGAAACACTGTCACACCTCTTTTTCCACTACACCCCCGGAAGAGGTGTAATAAAGGGAGTTTTTTCAATTAAAGGACAACCGAAATGGGATTCATTTTAATTAAAAATCAGAGTCACCACTTGGGAGATTTATGGTGTCACAAGTCACCAGTTTGAATCCCGAATTGAGGAAAAGGTTTGACTCTGTATTACAGTCCGCGAACCAGAAATCCGGGTAAGGAATTCTGTTAATCCGGGAGAAGGTGTTAGGCATTCCCGAGTTCCGTAGTTCTAGCACGGTCGCTCAACTATTATTATAGGCTTATTATCTGATTTTAATATAGTTTGAGCCTATGTGCAATTTTAGATTATTTACCGCTTTTAATTAATTTCTTAAAGAATGTTGAACGTCGTTTAAAATATGTCTTTGGATCGCGTCACATGAAATGCACCCGTAATCCGGAACACGTCTTATTCAACGTTTTGAGATTTGGATTTTGGTCACATGAAATGCACACCCGAGTTTAGGAAGGTAAAATTATTAAAGAACACGCCTAAAGCAACTAACGCGTTGTTAACTTTGCGAGGGCCATGGAAATTCAACTAAATGGTGCGCCTCGAATTATAAGGATCAATACAAGACTCATTAAAATGAGGGCCATGCAATTATCATTTTTTTCGGCATGACGCACCTCAAACTATATGAACTAAAAATATATTAGTATACATTAATTGCACCTTCTCCATTTTTGTCCAGTAGAACAAATTCTTCAACGGAAAATGACACCCAAAAATAAATAAAGCATAGGAGATAGTGGGAAGAAAAAATTCAGCCATTGAAACTTTGTGACACCAATTAATAGATAAAGACAACTTGTTTCAATGAAGAAGAAAATGGTTCATCAAACTTCAAATGATAAAATAATATATCCATGTGGCTATTAAAGGTTTTCACTCTCTCTGAGCCACAAATTAGCTATTCCCAAAAATTAAGCAAGTTCCTTGAGCAAAAATTTCCCCAATTTCACGTAGATTGACTATTCTCACTCTTCGCTGAATAATTAAATCCAAAGAAAAACTAAGCATCAACTATTATTTCTTCAATTAACATTATACCAAACTGCTGGCATAGATAAGACATACTAGTAGTACTAATTGTTTCAACTCAAGATATCACCAATATATATACTAATTCAACTAACATAACATAGTTAACAAGATACTACAAAGATCAAGTAAAGCAAGATTTAAAATATAATTAGAGCAAAATTACTTAAATTAAAAGATTGGTTAAGATTGAACCTTAGGATAGAAAGATCAAATTTCCTTGAAAGCTTTTAACATGTACATGGACTCCCAAACAGAAACCAAACAGAGCAGCAAAATAACTTGAATCAAACAAGGACCTTGACCGGAAAACTTCGGCGGCGCTGGAAACTCGAACGGAACCGAACAGACCCCGTTTGAGCTTCCACCAAAATAAACGGGTGGAGATGAGTTATATGATGAGGAAGATGGCGTTAAATTTTGTTGCTTGAAAAATGGAGAAGAAGAATCTCTCTTGCTTGAAAAAATGGATAAGAAGCTCAAGGGAGGGGGAATGCTCGTCAAGAAAACGAAGTGGTCTGTCCATGTATATAGAGTGTATATCCAGCGTATACAGAGAGTATATTTCAACCCTCTTTAAATAAGTACCTAGCTTAGTGCATTCACCACTTCAAAATCTTTTTTATTTTTAATCACCCAATAAATTAGTGCTATTTAGTTAATTCCTTAGTAAATTGTTATCCCTACCATTATGGAAGTTTCTTAATAATTACTCTAATAACAATTACCATCAATAATTAAGAACCAAGTTAAAGGAAAAACTACCAAGGTTTAAAAATTAAAATTAGAAGTGCAAAAATAACTCATTTTTTGTGATTTTTTCCATTTTTATAAAACAACTAATTTGTTGATTAATCCTAAAATGCAAAATTAAATCCTAAATACAAAGGCAACATATTTTGTTTTTGTATTTTTTCATAATCTGAAATATTACACAATGCCTTTTAAAATAAGATAGAAATACTACACAATGACAAAGCTAATCATAATTAAACTAAACATGAAATTATTTTTATATTTTCGAAATTATATAAATATTAAAATAAGGTACTATTTTTTGTATTATTATTATTTTTTAAAATTTATTTTTTATGAAAAATACATAAACTAAAATATTTTTTTAATTTTTATTTTTGTTGTAATAAAATAAAGTAAAAGAGTCGCAATGAGTTGAAATAGCTATATTAGGGCTAAATTAAATAGTTACATGCTAAAATATAAAAAATCTTGCGGAGGGTCAAAAATCACATGTCTACAGCTGCCCCTCTTTGACTGGAAATGCGAAGCATTTTCAAATAAAGAACGACTAGACATGTATTTTGACCCGACTCTTATTTAAAGAGACCAAAACTTAGAGAAAATGGGAATGTGACCGAGCCCTGGTATCTGAGCTGCCTACATATCCTTGGCTATAAAGGAATCAGGGCACGTGTAGTTAGAGGTGAGTGAGGTGATGGAGTATGCCGAGGTGAAGATCCATTCGAGGTGCCATTCCGCCAAAGTTCTGGTCTACGATCCTGATGTTACATCAAAAATCAAAAGATAAAAAAGACTAGCTAAACCTGTCAACTACGAGTTACAAGATTCCTATCTATAAGTCTTCTGAAGCTTGATCTTGAGTCTTGAATGGTTCTTCATGCAGACTTTGGGTTTTGAACCTTGACGCTTTCTAGAGTCTAGCTCGTTCTTCTTCAACTTTTCTGATCAAGACCGAACATGTAATGCTTGTGACCTCAACCATGTCTTGAGAAGCTCACATCATTCATCAACTTCTGTATTTGGGTTCACTTCTTGCCTTTTTTTACTTTTTTTTTGGATCGTGACTAACTTTGTTAATCACTTTAGACTGTTGACTCGCATTCTCGCCGCGAGCTTCTTTTGCTGCTGACTTGAATTGCGTTCTGAAGTGAATACCTTTATCTCCAGGTAGGCACTTGATTGCCAATATTCGAATTGTCTTCCTTTGATTATTGTCGTCTTCCTCTATTCTCCAGGCGGGCTCCTGATTTCAAAACTTGAATGTATTCTTCTGCTATACAGGCGGGCTCCTGATTTCAAAACTTGAATGTATTCTTCTGCTATACAGGCGGGCTCCTGACTTCAAAACTTGAAGCGGGCTCCTGAATTCAAAACTTGAATGTATTCCTCTGTTATACAGGCGGGCTCCTGACTTGAAAACTTGAAATGTATTCCTCACGGTAGGGCTCCCGACTTCAAAATTTGAATGTATTCCTTTGTTATACGGGTGGGCTCCCGACTTCAAAACTTGAATGTATTCCTTTGTTATACGGGCGGGCTCCCGACTTCAACACTTGAATGTATTCCTCTGTTATACGGGTGGGCTCCTGACTTCAAAACTTGAATGTATTCCTCTGTTATACGGGCGGGCTCCCGACTTCAAAACTTGAAATATTCTTCCTTATCCCGTGTTGTCTTCCCTGTTCTTCAGATGGGTACCTGACTTCAACAAAAACAAAAGAAAATTTTCTGCCCCAGTTTGATAGCTGAGTGCATCTGTGAGTGTTATCTGAATCATGTTACTAAACAATTTTAACAATTTTAAAAGCTAAGTCCCATTATTTAGGTGAGTCATGAACATTTTTCGGTAAACTACTTATTTCATTACTACATCATTCTCCTGCTGATGGATCTTTTGTTGTTGTTTTCCTTTTTTTATTTCAAGATAATTTTAAGGTTACATCCCATTATCCAGGAGGGTCCTGACAACTCCTAATTCAAATTGGGTAAAAAGGTGGAAAAAGATGGTGTTTCCTCTTGGGGAAAAAAAGTGGAAAAAGATGGTGTTTCTTCTTTGGGGGAAAAGGTGGAAAAAGATGGTGTTTCTTTGGGTGAATTTGTGTTAAATTCTGGTACTCATGCTTATTTTAACTTTTAAATTGAATCCCATTTTTCAGGAGGGTCCTGAGAATTTATGGTCGTACCTGTTTGGTGCTTGCCTTTCCTTACGGTGGGTTTCTCCGAAACATCCGAGATTTCTGCCCCTGTTTCAATTAAAGAAAAATCTCGTCAGTTTAAAATGTGGTGGTTGGTTGTGATACTCTTTTTGGTGATGGCTTTTTCTTTGCTCCTTTCCGTACTCTGTTTTGTCCCACTGTCTTGAACTTGGTTGAGAATTTCCGACCTTCTGGCTACTCCTTATTCACAAACTTCCCAACTATTGCTTTCTACTTATAGTATTCTTCTCTCATCCCATATATTTCCCATGATAACTGATTTCTACTCGAAGACCTTGCCTGTTTATTGATTAACCACTTTCTCTATCATCCGTATCACTGAAATACCTTTTCTCAGTTCAGACCAAATATTTTCTATTTGTTGCATTTCTCCTGAACCGACATCTACCAAACCTTTGTGTTTCACCCGATTCCCAAAGCATATTGATTGTTACCAACTTTAGTGCGCATGTTACTCCTTCCTGACTTAAGCCACTGGCCTTGGCCTTGAGGTCTATAACTTTCGATTTTTGCTTGGAATGTCTTGCTTGTCACTGGTCCAACCTTTTTGTCCATCTTATCACAAAATATACATTTGATTCATTCACCCTGGCCCTCCTTCTGCTGCATTGTCCATGAATTGATATGCACCAAACCTTGGTATTTTTTACGAATCCCAAAGCATGTTGATTGTTACCAGCTCAGTATTCTTATTGTTCTTTCTGGACTTAGGACACTTTGATGTGCTAGCCAGATCTCATCTCGTGCAATTGGAAAGCTGATGGCAAATTTTGAAATCATTTCTCACTTGTTTTGATCAGACAGACTCGGGAAGAAGAAATGAATAAGAAAAAGGAATAGAATAAAGGACAAAGGAAGAAGATGATTCCTAACAAGAAAACTACAAAGTAGGAACCTATCGGATGTGGATACCAACTCTAATGACCGTGACATGAACTTGCGGCCTATTCTGTTAAGTAATTTCGATGTTCAGCTCTTGTCGTACCTTTTCGCCGTGAAACTAGACTTCCATGCTCTGCATATCCAATCTGATTCACAGTTCTTACTCGACTTGTAGTGCCTGAAGGGTTTTCACTATCAAGCCTCTCTCATTTTGGTCTTTCTTTCCACTTTCAGTCGCCTCAAGGTGCCCGTGAAGGTTTTCACCAATAAGACTCTCATTTTTTATTCTTCTCAGCTTTCGTCGCCTTATGGTGCCCGTGAGGGTCTTCACCAATAAGACTCTCTCATTTTCATTATTTTTCTGCTTGGACTGGAGTGTTGCCCCTGGCATGAATCATCTTTACTTGCTCGACTTGGCATCTTTTGAAGACTGATCAGAAGGTCTTTCTTTGGACTGTAACGTGGGCTTTTGGATAGGGTTAAAAAGAAAGGGTATTAAAGGCTTAAAATGATTCAACATGGGTTCAACATGACAACATTCGGAACCAGACTTCTTACAATAACCACAACTTCTGCCCCAGTTTCTTTGCTTGGGGACCTTTTGATTTTTTTGTTTCACTATGACCGAGCCGTGAGACTGCCTACGTATCCTTAAAAGGAATCAGGTCAAACGTAGTTCACATTGATTTCCTTGTTGTTATAGTTTTTCTTTTCACTTATTATTATTTTTTCTTTTTGTGTTTTTCTTTTCCTTTTTCTTTTTTCTTTCTTTTTATTGTTTTGTTGTTCTCTTTTTTTTTCTCCTTTTTTTTTCTTTTTTCTTTTACTTAGCTTTCACGCTTGTGTTTCTAATCTTGGCTATTGATTTCGAAAGAGGGGTGTGAAAGAAAGCAAATAAGGCTCTAAAGGGGTAACGAAGGATAGAGTGTTTAGATAATAGAACAAAATATTTTCGTCATTCCAATCTTCAAAACATGCCAAGCATAAACAACATGATTAAACAAACATTTGTAGCATCTCCTGATTGTGCTAGACTTGATAGCTATATCCACATATTTTCTTTCTTCATCTATTAAATTCAAAGCACCATTTGGCAACACTCTTACTCTCATTATCACGAACGACCCTTGCCAATTTGGGCAAACTTGTCTTTAATTTTAAACTGATGCGGCATGAAACATAAGGTTTATTTATGTTCTATCTACCCCAGTTTCACATGGTTCGGGCTTCAAATGATCTCAATCTGTTCTTATTTCCCTTAAGTGCCCCGATCATCTTCCAATTGCTTCATGATTGAACTAATCTTTAAGATTAGGCCTAGAATTATGCGTGCACGTCATGTCACTAAAGTCGGCAGGAAAAGAACTATAAAGAGGAAAGAACTAAACAAAAAAAATGACTAAAAATAATAGAAATAGAGAATTGCTTTAGACAGACGGGGAAAGAGTTTGTACAACAAAACAAGCAGAATAAACTGGGGTACAACCCTTAGAACAAACCTAGACAACACTAAATGAGATATTATGACCAAAGGAACTGGACAAAATCAAAAGATAGAAGTGTTTGATTTACAGACAACATCCAGATTACAACCCTGAAATAACCTGGACAACAGAAATGACAACAAAATAAACCACCAAAACTCCTCCCTGGCTTGCCAAGAGATGGAGCGTCTTTCCGATTACCAAGCACGGAATCTTAGCCATTGACTTATGCATCAACAATATTAGGACCTTCACAAGTCTTCATCCCATTGTTCTCAACAAATTGCTTTTGGGTTCCCCATGCGTGCTCGTTCTTAAGATCAACCTCTGATAGCACTGAAAGCTTAGCAGCACGTGGACCTCTGAGGCTCCCAGAAGAGTTCTCACATTTTTTTTCAAAATAAACCATACCCACTGTATGTGTCTCATTATGCACATGAGATGGACTTTGGCTGGTATCTGCTGCATCTGGATTTTGCACGACAATGTCGCCTGCATCAATATGCTTCTGAATCGCATTCTTCATATTCCAACACTTTTCTATGTCATGCCCAGGGACATCTGAGCAATATGCGCACCTTTGAGAAAAATCGAACTTCTTTGGAAGAGGGTTTGGCATTCTTATCTGGATCAGCTTCAACATGTCCAATTTCCTTAGCCTTTGGAACAGACTGGCATATGACTCTCCCAATGGAGTGTAGGTTTTCTTCCATAATCTCTCATTCTTTTTCTTTTATATACATTTTTTTAGTTGTGGTCGAATCTTATGGAGATTGCCTACGTATCATGACCCCGCATGAATCAGACCGTGCGTAGTTCTGGCCGATAAGTGCAAAATGACTAAAAAAATTGGATTTTTTTCATAAAATAAAAATGTGTTTATTACAACGACAAATTTTATTACAAGATTAACGGACTCCAAAAGACTCTACATCAAAACAGCCTAAAAATAGACTAACAGACTCTGATTGACAAATATAGACTTCTTCTTTTTTATTTTTAAAATCATCACTACTTCTCAAAAAATTTCATAAAAATATCCGGTTTTGTCAATACGGCCTTTCAGCACTTCGAAAAAAATTTAAAGGTTGTATTTTCTAACCGGTCAAAATTTTTGAGAAATGACCAAAGGCGGTTGTTCTTATTAAAACGGCCTTCCGGCGTCCTTTTGGGGGACATTCGGCTATTTTGGACAAGAATGACATCACCTTACTTATGGCAAAACAACAACATTTATTTACCCTAAGAAAATCAGAATAGCTGGACCCGATATAGGTTGCCTACGTATCCCACATCCGGTGAGAATTAAACTTGTGCTGCCCAGTTTTGACGCAACAAAAGAAAATATGACTTAGTTTGAAATGGCTTTTCTTTGTTTTTCTCAAAATTTCAACAGAATAAGTACCTACCTCTCACCTCTTTTTTTTATTTGATTTTTGATTTTCTTTCTCTTTTTTTCATTTTCTTTCTTTATTCTAGAAGCCAGTCAACATGCAAGCCTGAAAAGACAGATATGCAAGTAGCACGTAAGATGCATCAGGATGGTCTTTTTCATTTGGGTACATCTGTCCTAGACGGACCCAACCCCTGTGTTGAGTCCCCAAAGTCAAATGCACATTATGAAAACAAACGTTCCTACTAGGGATCCGGCATGAAGCTTTGTTATACTAGGTTTAAAAACCTGGGTTTATTGTTCTAGACCTGGCTTACCCGAGCAGACAGCTCGAGCCGGAGGGGGGGGAGGGGACAGCGTACCGGGGATACAGAAGCTCCGCCGGCTTAGAAACTTGTTTGAACCTCGTTCTAAAATGGGATAAGACTCTAGACAGAAGAGAAGTCACACGAAGTGCACCCTTCTCCATGATTTAGAAGACTCAGAGAGAGGAAGGATTTCGTAGCAGTTTATATACAGATCACAGAATATCAAAGCGGTAAAAAGCATTTAGCACATTGGGCTCAAACATGTACGAAAATAAGATAACAGATAAAGTCAATCATAACAGCTATTCTAAGCTAGAATTCTTGAACCCTAAACCGAAGTTCTGGGTTTAGTTCCCCAGAAGAGTCGCCAGAGCTGTCACACCTCCTTTTCCACTACACCCTTGGAAGAGGTATAATAATGGTAGTTTTTCCAATTAAAGGACAACTGAAACGGGATTCATTTTTATTAAAAATCAGAGTCGCCACTTGTGAGATTTATGGTGTCCCAAGTCACCAGTTTGAATCCCGAATAGAGGAAAAAGTTTGACTCTGTATTACAGTCCGCGAACCAAAAATCCGGGTAAGGAATTCTGTTAACCCGGGAGAAGGTGTTAGGCATTCCCGAGTTCCGTGGTTCTAGCACGGTCGCTCAACATTTATTATTGGCTTATAATCTGATTTTAATACAGTTTGAGCCTATGTGTAATTTTAGTTTATTTACCGCTTTTAATTAATTTTTTTAAAAATATTGAACGTCGTTTAAAATATGTCTTTGGATTGCGTCACATGAAATGCACCCACAATCCGGAACACGTCTTATTCAACATTTTGGGATTTGGATTTGGGTCACATGAAATGCACACCCGAGTTTAGAAAGGTAAAATTATTAAAGAACACGCCTAAAGCAACTAACGCATTGTTAACTTTCCGAGGACCATGGAAATTCAACTACATGGCGCGCCTCGAATTCTAAGGATCAATACAAGACTCATTAAAATGATGGCAATGCAATTATCATTTTTGTTCGGCATGACGCACCTCAAACTATATGAACTAAAAATATATTAGTATACATTAGTTGCACCTTCTCCATTTTTGTCCAGTAGAACCAATTCTTCAACGGAAAATGACACCCAAAAATAAATAAAGCATAGGAGATAGTGGGAAGCAAAAATTCAGCCATTACAACTTTGTGACACCAATTAATAGTTAAAGACAACTTGTTTCAATAAAGAAGAAAATGGTTCAACAAATTTCAAATGATAAAATAAAATATCCATGTGGCTATTAAAGGTTTTCACTCTCTGTGAGCTACAGATTAGCTATTCCCAAAAGTTAAGCAAGTTCCTTGAGCAAAGGTTTCCCCAATTTCATGTAGATTGACTATTCTCACTCCTTACTGAATAATTAAATCAAAGAAAAGCTAAGCATCAACTATTATTTCTTCAATTAACATTATACCAAACTGCTGGCATTATTAAGACATACTAGTAGTACTAATTGTTTCAACTCAAGATATCACCAATATATATACTAATTCAACTAACATAACATAGTTAACAAGATACTACAAAGATCAAGTAAAGCAAGATTTAAAATATAATTAGAACAAAATTACTTAAATTAAAAGATTGGTTAAGAATGAACCTTAGGATAGAAAGATCAAATTTCCTTGAAAGCTTTTAACATGTACATGGACTCCCAAACAGAAACCAAACAGAGCAGCAAAATAACTCGAATCAAACAAGGACCTTGACCGGAAAACTTCGGCGGCGCCGGAAACTCGAACGGAACTGAACATACCCCGTTTGAGCTTCCACCAAAATAAACGGGTGGAGATGAGTTATATGATGAGGAAGATGTCATTAAGTTTTGCTGCTTGAAAATAGAGAAGAATAATCTCTCTCGCTTGAAAAAAAAATGGAGAAGAAGCTCAAGGGAGGGGGAAGACTCGTCAAGAAAACGAAGTGGTCTGTCCGTGTATATAGAATGTATATCTAGCGTATACAGAGTGTATATTTCAGCCCTCTTTAAATAAGTACCTAGCTTAGTGCATTCACCACTACAAAATCTTTTTTTATTTTTAATCACCCAATAAATTAGTGTTATTTAGTTAATTCCTTAGTGAATTGTTATCCCTACCATTATAGAAGTTTCTTAATAATTACCCTAATAACAATTACCATCAATAATTAAGAACCAAGTTAAAGGAAAAACTACCAAAGTTTAAAAATTAAAATTAAAAGTGCAAAAATAACTCATTTTTTATGATTTTTCCATTTTTATAAATTAACTAATTTGTTGATTAATCCTAAAATGCAAAATTAAATCCTAAATACAAATGCAACATATTTTGTTTTTGTATTTTTTCATAATCTGAAATACTACATAATGCCTTTTAAAATAAGATAGAAATACTACACAATGCCAAAGCTAATCCTACTTAAACTAAACATGAAATTATTTTTGTATTTTTGAAACTATATAAAGATAAAAATAAAGTACTATTTTTTGTATTTTTATTATTTTTTTAAAAAACAATTATGAAGAATACATAAACTAAAATATATATTTTTTAATTTTTATTTTTCTTGTATTAAAATAAAGCAAAAGAGTCGCAATGAGTTCAAATAGCTATATTAGGGCTAAATTAAATAGTTACGTGCTAAAATATAAAAAATCTTGCGGAGGGTCAAAAATCACATGTCTACAAACACTACTACTTCTGACCAACTCAGAGTACAGTACTCATATGCTTCTCTGGCCAGCTCTGGTCGTCGTCGTATAATTTGAGGCAAGCAATGGATCCTTCTTCCCACAGTAATAGTGATAGCACACGTCCTTTGGCAGATTTTCATTCAACCGTTTCGGGACATTATATCCTCTCCTACACTTCTCAAAAAATTATAAGCTAAGTACACAAGAATTGCACATTACCCCTACATTAATCCCAACTTATAATTATTACTCTATGTAAAGATCCGGTCAGTCGTTTTGAGAATTAACGTCCCGATCCCCTATTAACTACTTTCCCCATATTTGTTTCTGATATTGTGAGTTGTCGGGAAGATTCGTTTTGAGTTTCTGAGTGTTTTGGGACACGTAGTCCCTAAATGAGAGTTTAACCTTTAGACTTTGGACAATAGTCAGAGTAGTGTGTAGACTGCCTCGGAATGAAATTCCGTCGATTCCGTTAGCTCTGTTGGGTGATTTTGGGCTTAGGGGCGTATTCGGATTGTGTTTTGGAGGTCTGTAGCTTATTTAGGCTTGAAATGCCGAAAGTTGAATTTTTGAAGTTCCCGGATCGATAATGAGATTTTGATATCGGGATCGGAATCTGATTCCAAAAGTTGGAATAGCTTTGTGTGAGAAACTTAGGTCAATCGCGCATGGTTTGTTCAATTTCGGCATCAGTTGTAGAATTCTTGGGATTTGAAGTTCATTAGGCTTGGATTGGAGGGTGATTTGTGGTTTTAGCGTTGTTTGATGTGATTTGAGGGGTGTACTAAGTTCGTATGATGTCTTAGGGTTAGTTGGCATGTTTGGCTGAGGTTCCGGGGGCCTCGGGTGAGTTTCAGATGCTTAACGGATTGGAATTGGGACTTAGGCAAAATCTGAAGTTGTTGAACCTGCTATAATCGCACATGCGTATGTGGGACCGCAGGTGCAACGCAGCAAAAGCGGCTTGCTGCTCGCAGAAGCAGAAGAAGCCCAGGGCTCCAGGAATTGCATATGCGGCTGGGTGAACGCAAATATGGAGCTGCAAATGTGGCCAAGTGACCGCAGATGCGGCCCTAGCCCAGTTAAGTGAGTTTCGCACCAGCGATGCCTTTTCCGCAGGTGCGGGACTGCAAGTGCTTCACCATGACCACAAAAGCAGAAATCGCTGGTCAGAAATATGAAATTTCAAGGGTTTGAAGTTTATAACACCAATATTTTTTTTAGCTCGGGAGAAGGCAATTTTTTGAGGATTTTGAAGAGGAAATAAGTGGGTGGTGATTCCTAATCCCTTTCTAGTTGTATTCCATTAATCTAATCTTAGTTTTGTCATTTAATTTCGGATTTGGGGTGAAAAATTTGGAGAAATGAGGAAAAGTTTCCGAACATAAAATTTGAGTTTTGAGGGAGATTTTGGTGTCCGATTTTGGTAATTTTTGTTCGGTTGTGCTCGTGAGTGAATGTGTGTTCATAATCCGTAATTTTTACCTAATTCCAAGAGGTGGGCCCCGAGGAAGATTTTTGGCTATTTTTCTATTTTTTACCTTAGCTTTGATTCCTTTAGCTAAATTCGTTGTTTGTAGTTATATTTATATTATGAAATTTATTTCATTAGATTTGGGCCACTCGGAGTTGGATACTCGTGGCAAGAGCGTGATTTTGGATTGATTGTTAGCTAGTTCGAGGCAAGTGGCTTTCCTAACCTTGTGTGGGCGAACTCCCCTTAGAATTTGGTATTGTTGTTATTGAATGCCGTGTACGTGAGGTCGCGAGTGCGTACACTTGATAATAGTTGGCAAAACCCCATTTTCATTAAGGAAATATACGTGTTTCCTTTTTGTTGAACACTACTTGTATTTTAAAGCCTACTGTTTAGTTTAGTAAATCATGCTTAAGTGACATAGCTGTCCTATCTGCTTAAACTATTTACTTGAATTCTCTGTAGAATTTTTAGAATAGAAATCTATTCTTTTCTTGATATGAACCTGAATAGAACGGCAGATTCTTTCTTGAGACTGTTATGTGTTTATACTTGGGACTACAGGACGATATCCTGAGAGATCCCCCTGCATTTTTAATTTGGGACTACGGATCAGTATTCCGGGAGACCCCCCTTTACAGTTATATTTGGGACTACGGGATGACACCCGGAGATTCTCTGTACTGGATATTACTTTGGGACTACGAATTAGTATTCCGGGAGATTTCCCTATATATTTATGATTCGGACTACGGGACGATATCCCAGGAGATCCTCTGCATAATTACGTTTGGGACTATGGGACGATATCCTGGGAGATCCCTGTTGCTATCTCTATGTTCTGAGTTGTTTCTTTCTGTGACTTTGTTTTATCAACTGTTGGTATCTTAGTTATACTGTCACACTTCATACTGCTTTATCTGTTATATATATATATATATAAAAAACCAGTAGGGCCTTGATCTTCCTCATCACTACTCGACCGAGGTTAGGCTTGGCACTTACTGGGTACCGTTGTGGTGTACTCATGCCCTTTCCTGCACATGTTTTTCATGTGCAGATCCAGGTTCTTCTGCTCAGCCGTTCTATCAGTGAGGCGGGCGATACCAGAGACTTCGAGGTATATCTTCCGCGTTCGCAGACCTAGAAGTCCCTCTCTATTCTTCCCATTAGCTTTGGTCTTTCTATATTTATTTTGATTAGACATTCTGGATTTAGAACACTATGTAGTTTCTATAGCTTGTGATTTCATATTATTCGGGGTTTTGGGAGTTTGAATGCGTATTGAGAGTATGTATTATATATGCCGAGCGACATCTTTAAACTCTTTTATTTTGTTTCATCCGTAGCTTTCCAGTTTTCGTATTTCATTTCCTTTTCCACAATTTGTTAGGCTTACCTAGTTGTAGAGACTAGGTGCCATCACGATAGTTTACAGAGGGAGAACTTGGGTCGTGACAAGTTGGTATCAAAGCTCTAGCTTCATAGGAGTCATGAATCACAAGCCGGTTTATTAGAGTTTCGCGGATCGGTACGGAGACGTCTATACTTATCTTTGAGAGGCTATGTTACTGTTAGTTAAATTCCAGTTCATTTGATTTCCTTGTCGTGCGAGATGTTTGATATCAAAATTCTAAACATCTACTATTCTCTCTCAAATGGTGAGGACACGTGCTACCAGAGATGACCAGGCACCGCGCCCCCTGCTAGAGCCGCCAGAGATCGGAGCCAGGGTAGAAGACAAGGATGTGCACGTGGTGCAGCCAGAGCACCTGCGCGAGCTTCCACAAAGGAGCCACCAGCAGCTCCAACCGGAGCCCAGTCACCTGATACGCCTACTGCTACTACTACTCTAGCACTCCACGAGACCCTTCCATAGTTGATGAGCATGTACACCACTCTAGCTCAAGCAGGGTTGATTCCCCTTGCTACAGCCACATCCCAAGCCGGGTGAGGAGCACAGACTCCCATCGCCCGCACTCCTGAGCATCAGGTTCAGGTTGATCAGATCCTAGAGGTTATACCGGTACCGCTAACCGCCTGCAGCCCCAGTTCAACTCGAGGACAGGGCAGCAGCTTTAGAGGATGAGCAGCGGAGGCTTGAGAGGTTCAAGAAGTACAAGCCTCCTATATTCAGTGGTCTAGCATCAGATGGTGCTCTGGGATTTCTGGAGGAGTGCTACTGTATCCTACGCACTATGGATATATCAGGATTGAGTGGGGTTTCTTTCACTGCCTTCCAACTTCGAGAAGCAGCCTACCAGTGGTGGCGTACTTATGAGTTGTACAGTCTAGTTGAGGCAGCTTCCCTTACATGGACCTAGCTTTTAGATATGTTTTTGAGGGGGTATGTTCCTTAAAACCTTAAGGAAGTATGGCGCGCAAAGTTTGAGCATTTGCGCTAGGGTACTATGACTGTGTCAGGGTGTGCTGTCCGTTTCACTGACTTAGCTAGGCATGCACCAGCCTTGGTTTCTCAAGTTCATAAGAGAGTTTGTCGATTTATTGAGGGGCTCATTCCCAACATCAGGTCTAGCATAGCTCGGGAGTTAGAGATGGATATTTCTTATCAGCGGGTGGTGAGCATTGTTATGAGAGTAGAGGGTATGCATGCTCGGGATAAAGAGGAGATGGAGGCCAAGAGGTCTCATGCGTCGGGCCATTATTCTTGTGCCCGTTCCCCAGCTTCGGTTCTTCCTGGTAGGGGTTATAGGAGTTGCCCCATTCATTCAGCTCTTCCTACAGCCAGTGGTGTTCCAACTCATCCTAGACCTTATGAGCCTTATTATGCACCTCTAGTATCTAGTGTGCCTTCTACACTGGGTGCTTTCAGTAGTTAGTCAAGTAGACCTAGTCCGAGCCAGTCACAGCCACCACGTCCTCCCAGGGCTTGTTTTGAGTGTGTAAACACACGCCATATGGTGAGGGATTGCCCCAAACTTAGGAGAGGTGCACCTCCACAGACTTCTTAGCCACAGCGTGCTCCACCAGGTCCTCATGCTATAATTACAGCACCAGTTGCCACCATGCATGCCCAGCCAGCTAGAGGTGGAGGTCGGGGAGGTAGAGGTCGCCGTAGAGGGGGAGGCCAAGCCAGATATTATGCCCTTCCTACCCGTATCGAGGTTGTCTCCTCTGATTCTATCATCACTGGTATTGTCCTGGTTAGTCATAGAGATGCATCAATTTTATTCGATCCAGGCTCCACTTATTCTTATGTGTCCTCTTATTTTTCTCCGCATTTGGGCATATCCCGAGATTCTTTGAGTTCCCCTATTTATGTTTCTACTCCTGTGGGAGATTCTCTTATTGTGGATCGTATTTATCGGTCGTGTTTGATAGCTCTTAGTGGTTTTGAGACCAGAGCCGATTTATTATTGTTCAACATGGCATTTGACGTTATCTTGGGCATGGACTGGTTGTCACCCCATTATGTTATTCTTGATTGTCACGCAAAAATTGTGATGTTGGCTATGCTAGGTATACACCGAGTAGAGTGGATAGGTACCTTAGATCACACTCCTGGTAGAGTTATATCATTCCTTAAGGCTCAACAAATTATTGAGAAGGGGTATGACATGTATCTAGCTTATGTGAGAGATGTTAGTATTGATACCCCTACAGTAGTATGAGATTTCTCTGATGTGTTTCCAGCTGATCTTCCGGGCATGCCGCCCAACAGAGATATTAATTTCTCTATTGATTTGTTGCAGGGCACTCAGCCCATTTCTATTCCTCCTTATCGTATGGCTCCTCCTGAGTTGAAGGAGTTGAAGGAGCAGTTGCAAGAATTGCTTGATAAGGTTTTATTTGGCCCAGTGTATCACCTTGGGGTGCTCCTATCTTGTTTGTGAAGAAAAAGGATGGTTCTATGCGTATATGCATTGATTATCGCCAGGTGAACAAAGTTACAGTTAAGAATCGGTATCCCTTACCTCGTGTTGATGATCAGTTTCACCAGTTACAAGGTGCACGAGTGTTTTCTAAGATTGACTTGCATTTAGGTTACCATCAATTGAATATTCGAGAGCCAGATATCCCGAAGACTGCTTTCAGGACTTGGTATGGTCATTACGAGTTCCTTGTTATGTCATTTGGGCTTTCCAATGCCCCAGCAGCCTTCGAGCATTTGATACACAGTGTGTTCCCACCATATCTTAACTCGTTCGTCATTGTCTCTATTGATGATATTATAGTATACTCCTGGAGTCGGGAAGATCATGAGCAGTACCTGAGGACAATGCTTTAGACTTTGAGAGAAAAGAAATTGTATACAAAGTTCTCAAAATGTGAGTTTTGGTTGGATTTTATGGCATTCTTGGGTCACGTGGTATCGAGTGAAGGGATCAAGGTAGATCCAAAGAAAGTGGAAGCAGTACAGAGTTGTCCCGGACCATCCTCAGCTACAGATATCTGTAGTTTTTTTGGCTTGGCGGGCTATTACCGTCGATATGTTGAGGGATTTTCATCTATTGCAGCACCTATGACCAGGCTGACCTAGAAGGGTGATCCGTTCCAGTGGACTGAAGAGAGCTGTCAGAAGCTCAAGACAACTTTGACTACAGCCCAATATTGATTTTGCCTACAGGTTCAGAGTCTTATACTATCTATTGTAATGCCTCAAGGATTGGCCTTGGAGCAGTATTGATGTAGGACGGTAGGATGATTTCCTACACATCCACACATATGAAGGTGAATGAGAATAATTATCCTGTCCATGATCTCGAGTTAGCTGCTATTATGCACGTCTTGAAGATCTGGCATCATTATTTATACGGTGTTCCTTGTGAGATTTATATTGATCACCAAAGTTTGTAGCATCAGTTCAAGCAGAAGGACCTTAATTTGTGCCAGAGGAGGTGGATAGAGATGCTGAAGGACTATGATATAACTATCTTGTATCACCCGGACAAGGCCAATATGGTGGCCGATGCTTTGAGTCATTGGGTGGAAAGTTTGGGGAGTTTGGCTTATCTACGAACAGCGGAGAGGCCTATAGCGATATATGTTCAGGCCTTAGCAAGCCAGTTTGTGAGATTGGATCTTTTGGAGCCTAGTCGGATTCTAGCTTGTGTGATTTCTTGATCTTCCTTGTTCGATCGTATTCGAGAGCGTCAGTATGATGACCCTCATTTGCTCTTCCTCAAGGATGAAGTTCTATATGGTGATGCTAGAGATGTGACCATTGGTGATGACGGGGTATTGAGGATGTGAGGTCGGGTATGTGTACCCAATGTTGATGGGCTTCGGGAGTTGATTCTAGAGGAGGCCCACAGTTTGCGGTATTCTATCCACCCGGGTGCCGCAAAGATGTACCAGGATGTGAGAAAGCACTATTGGTGGAGGTGAATGAAGAAAGATATAGTTGGGTTTGTAGCTCGATGCCTCAACTATCAGCAGGTAAAGTATGAGCACCATAGACCGGGTGGTTTGCTTTAGCAGATAGAGATTCCAGAGTGGAAGTGGGAGCGTATCACCATGGACTTCATAGTTGGACTCCTACGGACTTTGAGGAAGATTGATGCCATTTGGGTGATTATGGATCAGCTGACCAAGTCCGCGCATTTCATTCTTGTGTGTACTACCTATTCTTCAGGATGGTTGGCGGAGATTTATATCTGGGAGATTGTTCGTCTGCATAGTATTCAAATGTCCATCATTTAATATAGAGACACTCAGTTCACATCATGGTTCTAAAGGGCCGTACAGTATGAGTTGGGTACTCGGGTGGAGATAAGCACAACATTTCACTCATAGACGGAAGGACAATCAGAGTGCACTATTCAGATTCTTGAGGATATGCTCCGCGCATGTGTGATGGATATTGGAGGTTCTTGGGATCAGTTCTTGCCACTGGGGGAGTTTGCCTACAACAACAGCTACCAGTACATCATTCAGATGGCACTGTATGAGGCTTTGTATGGTAGGTGGTGTACATCCCTGGTGGGTTGGTACGAGCCGGGAGAGGCTAGATTATTGAGCACAGACTTAGTTCAGGATGCCTTGGAGAAGGTTAAGGTGATTCAGGATAGACTATATACTGCCCAGTCCAGACAGAAGAGTTATACAGACCAGAAGGCTCATTATGTTTCCTATATGGTTAGAGAGTGGGTCCTCCTTCGGGTTCGCCTATGAAAGGCGTTATGAGATTTGGGAAGAAAGGGAAATTGAGTCTGAGGTTTATTGGCCCTTTTGAGGTATTGATACGTGTTGGGGAGGTGATTATGAGCTTGCCTTACCTCCCAGCACGGTAAGAGTTCATCTAGTATTCCATGTTTTGATGCTCCGTAGGTATCACGATGATCTGTCACACGTGTTGGATTTTAGTTTCATGGGAGATCGAGCAGGATATGTGCAGCCATTACCCTCATCTTTTCACCAGTTCAGGTATGTCTCTATGCTCATTCGAGAACGAACGAATGTTTTAAGACAGGGAGGAAGTAATGACCCGGTCGGTCATTTTGAGAATTAACGCCCCGATCCCCTATTAACTTCTTTCTCCATGTTTGTTTATGCTATTGTGAGTTCTCGGGAAGATTCGTTTTGAGTTTCAGAGTGATTTGGGACACTTAGTCTCTAAATGAGAGCTTAAGCTTTAGAATTTAGACCGTAGTCGGAGCAATGTGAAGACGACCTCGTAATGGAATTCCTTCAATTCCATTATCTTCGTTGGGTGATTTCGGGCTTAGGGGCGTGTTCGGATTGTATTTTGGAGGTCTGTAGCTTATTTAGGCTTGAAATGTCGAAAGTTAAATTTTTGAAGTTTTCGAATCGATAGTGAGATATTGATACCGAGATTGAAATCCAATTTCAAAAGTTGGAATAGCTCCGTAGTGTTGAATGTGACTTGTGTGCAAAATTTGGGGTCAATCGGGCATAGTTTAGTCGGTTTCGGCATCAGTTTTAGAATTCTTGGGATTTCAAGCTCATTAGGCTTGGATTAGAGGGTGATTCGTGGTTTTAGCGTTGTTTGATGTAATTTGAGGGTTGGAAAAAGTTCGTATGATATTTTAGGGTTGGTTGGCATATTTGGTTGAGGTCCCGGGGGCCTCGGGTGAGTTTTGGATGTTTAACGAATTGGAATTAGGACTTAGGCAAAATCTAAAGTTGCTGAACCTGATATAACCGCACCTGCGTATATGAAACCGCAGGTGCGGCGCCGCAGAAATGGCTTGATGGTAGCAGAAGTGGAAGAAGCTCAGGGCTACAGGAAGCGCAAATGCGGTTGGGTGACCGCAAATGCGGAACCGCAGATACGGTGGGGTGACCGCAAATGCGGAATCGTAGATGCGGTTGGGTGGCCGCAAATGTGAATCTGCAGACGCAGCCAAGTGATCGCAGATGCGGCCCCTATCCTGGTTAAGTGAGTTTCGCACCTGCGATACTTTTTCCGCAGGTGCGGGACTGCAGGTGCGTCCCCTTGATCGCAGAAGCGGAAATCGCTGGGCAGAAATATGAAATTTCGAGGGTTTGAAGTTTATAACACCAAATTTGATTTTTTTAAATTGGGAGAAGGCGATTTTGAGAGGATTTTGAAGAGGAAATCAGTGGGTAACCATTCCTAATCCTTTTTTAGTTGTATTGCATTAATCTAATCTTAGTTTTGTCATTTAATTTCGGATTTGGGGTGAAAATTGGGAGAAATGAGGAAAAGTTTCCCAACTAAAAATCTGAGTTTTGAGAGAGATTCTGGCGTAAGATTTTGGTTAATTTTTTTCGAGTGTGCCCGTAAGTGAATGTGTGCTCATAATCTATAATTTTTACCTGATTCCGAGATGTGGGCCCGGGAGAGGATTTTTGAGCGTTTTTCTATTTTCTTACCTTAGCTTCGATTCCTTTTGTTAAATTCGTTGTTTGTAGTTATATTTACATTTTGAAATTTATTTAATTAAATTTGGGCCACTCAGAGTTGGATACTCGTGGCAAGAGTGTAATTTCGGATTGATTTTGAGCTCGTTCGAGGTAAGTAACTTTCCTAACTTTGGGTGGGGGAACTCCCCTTAGGATTTGGTATTGTTGTTATATGAATGCCGTGTACGTGAGGTCACGAGTGCGTATACGTGCTAATTGTTGGAAAACTCCCCTTTTCATTAAGTAAATATATGTGTTTCCTTTTTGTTGAACACTACTTGTATTTTAAAGCCTACTGTTTAGTTTAGAAAATCATGCTTAAGTGACTTAGATGTCCTATCCGCTAAAATTGTTTACTTGAATTCTATGCAGCATGTCTAGAATAGAAATCTCTGCTTTTCTTGTATGAACCTGAATAGAACTGTAGATTCTTTCTTGAGATTGTTGTGTGTTTATACTTGGGACTACGGGACAATATCCCGGGAGATCCCCCTGTATTTTTACTATGGGACTACGTATCGGTATTCCTGGAGATTACCCTGTACAGTTATATTTGGGACTATGGGAGGACACCCGAGAGATTTTCATGTACTGGATATTTACTTTGGGACTACGGATCGGTATTCCGGGAGATTCCCCTGTATATTTATGATTCGGACTACGGGATGATATTCCGGGAGATCTTCTATATATTTACGTTTGGGACTATACATTTACGTTTGGGACTACGGGACGATATCCTGGGAGATCCCTGTTGCTATCTCTATGTTCTAAGTTGTTTCTTTGTGTGACTTTGTTTTATTGAATGTTAGTATCTTAGTTACATTGTCACACTTCATACTGCTTTATCTGTTATATATATATATATATATATATATATATATATATATATATATATATATATATATATATATATATATATATATATATATATATATATATATAT
>MU723083.1:212584-231450 GCA_026770625.1 Nicotiana glauca
GTGTGTATAAAACCAGTAGGGCCCTGACCCTCCTCGTCACTACTCGACCGAGGTTAGGCTTGACACTTACTGGATACCGTTGTGTTGTACTCATGCTCTATCCTGCACGTGTTTTTCGTGTGCAGATCCAGGTTCTTCTGCTCAATCGTTCTATCAGTGAGGCGGGCGATTCCAGAGACTTCGAGGTATATCTGCCGCGTCCGCAGACCTAGGAGTCCCTCTCTATTCTTCCCATTAGCTTTGGTCTTTATGTATTTACTTTTGATTAGACATTCTGGAGTTAGAGCACTATGTAGTTTCTCTAGCTTGTGATTTCATGAGATTTCGAATTTTGGGAGTTTGAATTAGTATTGAGAGTATGTATTGTATATACTGAGCGGCATCTTTAAACTCGTTTATTTTGTTTTTATCCGTAGCTTGCCAGTTTTCATATTTCATTTCCTTTTCCACAATTTGTTAGGCTTGCCTAATCGTAGAGACTAGATGCCGTCACGACAGTTCACGGAGAAAGAACTTGGATCGTGACACTCTATTAGTTAAAATACTTTTGAAATCTCGCTTAATAGATATCATCATATTATACAATAGTCACCGTCTCTAAACTAATACTACTATATATTCTCTTGCAGGAAATTACTATCCAAGAAAAATTTGAACTTGAAGAATTAAAAGAAAAGATCAGGAAAATATCTGGTGGAAACTTGTGATAACAGTACCCAGAAACGATTGGGTGTAGCATATCATTCTAATAATGAGATCGAAATATCCATCTAAAATATTTGGTGTGCTGGCGTATGGGACCCTGTTTCAAGATGGGTCAGTTTTGCTAGGGTAAAACGCGGTTTTCAACCGCATTTTGTTAAAGTGTGATTTTAAACCGTATTTTTCGTAAAACGCAGTTCAAAATTACGTTTTATATATTTTAGTAATTTTTTGTAACACTTAAAATAGTTTTTTGAGTCCAAAAAGATAACATTTTGATTTCGGACACCACATAATTACTTGTCTCGAACTCACATGCTACAAAAGTGTATGCCAAAAAAATGAAACAAAAAAGTGAGATTTCAACTTTGGGCATAAAGACATGTTGATCAACTATGGTTGTGGTGGTGTGATATGTATTTTTTTTATTCTTAATCAGATATTTTGGGTCCGAGTCTTAAGTATATAATTGTCTTTGTTAGAGAATGTTTTACTCAAAAGTATGAAACTTTTGACGCAAATTCATATTTAGTCAGCCTCAATACGAATACCGTATCCCGAATAAGAAACAAACAAAATAAAAACATATGCTTCTGTCATACCATGACTAAAGTTTGAAGAAAAAAAGGGATCACTTCCACAATTAGTATAATCAAATGAAATTACAAGTTTACAACATTTTTTGCTTGTCGTTTGTTATTTGCGTTGTAGTTTCTTTTTGTTAACATAGTTAACTAATGTGAGAATAAAAAAATCACAACTCGATAACAGCAACTTTCTGCCACTAAGATTCGAATTCTTAGAATAAATGCGTTCTTTTAAATTAATATTTTAAATTACCTATCACATATGTCCATATCAGAAAATTATTATTTTGATAAATTACCTGCAAGGAATATATTTTTTTTATGGCGCAGCTAACTTTTACCCTAGATTATCATTTGACCGCCAACTGATTCGTGGGGAATCTAAGGCATGTGAAACTCGTAAAAAGACACAAGTTGCAATCAAGTAAATTAGGAGAACTAAAGTCCAAATAGCCCACTTAGAAAAAGTAAAATATAAATAATGGTAATGATAATACTCCTTTCATCACTCAATTAGGGAATAATTAGTTGTCAGTAAGGAGTGATTATATTCTTCTTCTTTTGTTTTTGGTTTTGGAGAAATCTTATCATTTTAATTCACTAAGCCACTGATTGCAAGTAATTTGAGTCTTAAAAGTACTCCTATTAACATCACCAGCTTCACGCCTTCACTTGCTATTCTTTGAAACGAATCGATGGTTCTGCACATTATTCTGAACTAAATGGAAAGAAAAAAAAATAGGGCATAAAGGTGTTTGACCAAAAAGTATTAAATTTTTCTGTTAAACTAATTAAATAAAATGATAATGGATAAATCCTAGTTAAATATAATAAATCTTATATCTGAAATTAATAGATATCAATAACGTAAAATTGCATTCAAGGCTATTTAATACCAAGGGGATATTTAATGGTATTGTTATGGATGTATGGGGGAGTAATGACAAGCTATAAATCTAATGAATGATAATAAATGTAAATAGAGAGAATGATTCACCCAAATGTTTAATGAGGTGGATGACTCTCTCTCTCTCTAAGACAAACACACGTGGGAATATAGAAAGCTTTCTCGGATCTGATGTGAAAAGCTTGGGACCAACAACAAATAAAATCTTTTGTAAAAACAATATTTGTAGTTACTTGAGAGTCAACTTTTTAAAATAGAGCTTATCATATAAAATATTACATACCCTTCTCTTCTCTCTCTATTATTGCTTATATGGAATATATCCCTTACCTAACTGGAAGTACAAGTGCAGAGAATATTCTGTAGAATATTCGTTTAAAATATCTTATTATTAAACTAGCCGTTTGGACCGATCTGAGTGCTCGACCTCGACCCTAGCTGCTCAGCTTGCTAATAGTTATTTCTTAAGGATGACCTCGGCTTAATGAGCTCTTAGTTATCCTCTCTTAGACAAGATTCCTCTGATCTCATTTTGACCCATACAGTTAGTCCCTCCGCCTGTCGGGGTTGTTTTTTATCGAGCTCGATGGGCGGACTTCGCCAGTTGCAATTTGAGAAATCTGAGCATGTTGGCCGAGGAGTGACACTTTTATGGCGAGGTGGTGATGTGGCACTTCAAGAGCCACATCTGACTGTTATGTCAGTTTGAAATGACGTCATTATGGCGCATGTTCCCAATATATTACGTTGTTTTCTGCGACTTTTCTATTTCGAAATCAATGTGGCGGTATTTGGCTTTCTCGATCAGGGTGCTAGTATTCTTATAAATAAGGATGGGGTTTCCTCATTTGAGCTGTTGCATTTCTTAAGCACTTGAAACCCCAAGCTTCCCCTTCTTCTTCTTTATATTTCTTGTATATTTATCTCTCCCTTCTTTTAATGTTTTCAGCCATTGTTATCCCTTTCACCTTTGCACTTTCTTCTCATATACGCAATTAGAAAAATGGCTAGTGCATCCTCTAACCTTGAGGGAGCCACTGATCCTATCGCGTTGGCTGTGGACATGCCTTCTCATGAAGAAGGAGTAGCTATTGTAGAATATGAGAATTTCCCAACTATGGATGAGAATTCCACATTCGGGGAGGATCAGGTCGGAATTCAAGAACCGACTCGATGATGATCCTGAGCCCGTCGTTTCTGAGATGGATGTGGCGGCGCTCGTTGCTTTTAGGGCTAAATGGAAAATCTCGAACCATGTCAAACTTGTTCCTGCTGGTAGCAATGTAGTGTAGATATATCACCCAAGGTACTGTGCATTCTATGCGTACCCGTTTGTCGTCGGCTATACATTTCCTCTTCCTTCCTTGGTAGAGGACTTTTGCCGTTATTATGGTGTATGACTGGCTCAGCTCTCCACTTACATATACAAGCTTTTCTTTATGCTTATCAAGTTGCGGAGCTAGCCAACCATGGGATTTCTCTCCATAATATGCTTCACCTCTTCACCCCAAGTTTTCACAGGGGTACGATAATACACCTTCGCCACCGTGGGACCAAGGGACTGGCGGTGAAGATGGACGATAAAACTAATCATCGCCTTTTGGGCCAATTTCTTCTATGTGAGGATGGAGCACGTGGTGTTGAACTACAACGGGTTCCCCAAGGAGTGGAACTTTGCTCATAAGTATTTCTCCCAAATAGCTCTTCGTTGTTTCTATTTTGGTGATCCGATCATTCTCCCTCTTCGTTTCTCACTTTTTTTTTGTAGCCGAGAAGGATCCTCCTTCGATTGTCACTAACACTCGTGACTGGGTGAGCCAGATTTTGCCTAATACGGTAGAGATTCGTGAGTGGTCGCAGTTTAATGAGAGGTTTGGGTGCAGACCTTCGGCCGGTGAGTCATTTTGCTTCGATCTTAGTAATTTTGACCTTTGTACCATCCTTTCTTTCTTTCCATTTTTTACTCAAGTCTTTCTTTGCTGAGAGGTTCGAGGGCTTCGAGGAGGGCGATGGCTCCTACTCCTGCTTTTTTCTAGTCAAGTACTTTGACCGGTCCTATACTTGTTATGGCTGCAAGCGAGCCTACTCAGACTACTATTACCTCTGGACCCCAGCCTCCCGTGGCCCTAGCCGCCAAGTTGATGCCCCTCAAGTGAAGATTCTAACTTCTTCAGTGTTTCATTTGGTGGATGAGTCATCGCAGGGCGAAGATGAAGAGATTTCGCTGAAAAGGTAAAGGAAAGAGGTTGACGGCGGAGTGATCGAGGATGAGGAGTTTGCGAGGGGTGAACCTGAGTTGACCACAGCCGAATTGGGGCAGTACGGCTTTGGATGCAGAGACCGTGCCTTCTTCGATATGGAGATAACCTCCATGAAAGGAGGGGAGCGACCAGAGACGGCTACGATCATTTTGATGAGTGATCCGTCAACGTCAGAGAGGGCCAACATTCCCTCTTCGGTTAAGGAGAGGGAAAAAAGAGTGGTCATAGATGATTACGAATCTGGCACTAATATCAATCCTAAGAAGGTGAGAATATTCGACGAAGGGTTTACCCGGGTGGAGGTGAGAACCGATGGATCCTCTCGCTCGATCATAATCCCCTTAGACAGCGATTTGTTGGATGATACGGTGAGCTTGGTCCCTTCCTTTTCCACTCTTTGCTCCGCCACCGAGAACAGAACTCTTCAGGCGCTCAAGGATTCTTACTTGTCATTTGGCATATCTGGGATGGCTCTGAGGGTGAGTTTCCTTCCTCGTTACTTCTGCATTTCTCATCCTTCTCCTCTTTCTATCTTTAATAATTTTTGGCTTTTTCTTTTTCCTCTTTTTTTTGGACATTTATTTTGGAGATCGAGAGTGCCTGTCGGGAGGAAAACCGGAAGGTTGTTTTCCAGAAAATAGTTACGAAGTACCTCTAGTATCATGGGAAGTACCATAAGATGCGTGCGCAGTTCAGAGCAGGCGGCGACCTCTAATCCCTTAGAGAAGAGTTGGACCAGAAGGACAAAGAGCTTGTACAAACTATTGGCACATGCAGTGAGCTCAAGGGTTGCTTAGGGCCAAGGACGACGAGCTCGAGGTTATCAAGGGGGTCTTGGATGAGTGCGTAGACCTTCAAGCGCAGGTGGCAACCTTGAGAGCCAAGCTTGAGCAAAGTTCAATTTTATTTGCTAGCCTGAGTGATGAGTTGACTGAGAAAGTAGCAGAGTTGGAGGGGACCGAGGGGGCTCGGATAGCGGCTTTGGCAAAGGTGGCGGCATTGGAGGACTCTATCCATGTCCTCGGGACTTAACGTGCATCTTAAGTGGACCGCGCTAAGGGAGGAGCTTCTTGATGAGTGAATTGGTGGGCTTAAGAGAGATGTCCCAAGCCTAAGTGACCAAGTTGCCGCTCTTGAGGCCGAGAAGGCACGGTTGTTGGCTCGTCCTTCCTTCTCTCATGCTTCTGCGTTCCTCGATGTTCCTCGACGTTCCTCGTCATTTATACGAGATATGGATCCATCCTGAGGCACAGTTGGACATATATAGGAACTTGATGACGGCGGGGAAGGTTCCTGAGGCCGACTTCTAAGATGCCCGTGTTAAATCATGTGACGTCAGGCTTTCCTGTGGTTATGACCCTGCTACGCCAGGGGCCAGTGATGATGAAGAGGACTTGGACGGGCTTGCATCTGATGCTTGGTATGACGATGAGTATCCTGATAGGAGAGGGGGTGATGGTGGAGATGTTGCTACTGGACTTGGTGGTAAAGGTGGCGAAGGTATAGACGGAGGTGATGGAGATGTCGTTACAGGACAGAGCGGTGATGGAGGCGATGGCGAAGGCAGAGATAGTGTGGTGTAATGCTTTTGTACTTAGTTTTTGTTCTTTTTTGGGGGGGCGTCTTTCTGGCCTTTTGTAAGATACTTTATTTTTTGGAATGGAATGATCATGACTTTTTGCTGTATGTTCTTGGCCCCTTTTTACTTTTCTTTGGAAGAGTTGTGTTGACACCTGCAATTCTGAACATGGTCGAGTATATCTTTAGTTGAACTTGAGTGAAGTCCCATGTTGTACTGAATTTGAACGAGGTTGTAAATCGAACTTAAGTCAGCATGAGTTGAATTCGTGTGTGATCGAATATGAATTCGAAACAGGTCGAATGTTTAATTAATTAGAACAAGGTCGAATGTAAGTTAATTCAAGCGAGGTTGAATGCTGACTCTTAGTTGATTCGAGCGAGGCAAATGAGGTCGAATGTGAGTTGATTTGAACAAGGTCGAATGTGAGTCGATTCGAGTGAGATCGAATTGTGACTCTTAGTTGATTCGAATGAGGTTGAATGTTAGTTAATTCGAACAAGATTGAATGTGATTTAATATGAATGAGGTCGAATATGAGTCGATTTGAGCAAGGTCGAATGTTGACTCTTAGTTGATTCGGACGAGGTCGAATGTTAGTTAATTCGGACGAGGTCAAATGTGAGTTAATTCGAGTGAGGTAGAATGCTGACTCTTAGTTAATTCGAATGAGGTCGAATGTGAGTTAATTCGAACGAGGTCGAATGTGAGTCAATTTGAGCGAGGTCGAATGCTGACTCTTATTTAATTCGAATGAGGTTGAATGTTAGTTAATTCGAATGAGGTCGAATGTGGAACAGAGTAAAAACTTTATTTGAACATGTGTTTGTATGCTTTCATATATATATATATATATATATATATATATATATATCGAAGTTTTCATGCTTTTAGGGCTGGTATTCCAGTCCCAGTCTATCTAGTCCCTTTATTGTTCGGCCTGGAGACGTATTTGAGGGATCGAACAATGAACTTGTTAACTTGCAATATATCCTGATCGAGACTTAAACTTCGAGATGTCTCCCTTGTTGCCTCGTTAAAAACCTCCCTAAGAAAACCCAGTTGGGACAAAACTCAGGTGAGGGAAAAAAGAGTACGGCCCGGAGAACATCTTTTCTTTAAAAGTTATAGTACTAGAGGTAGGTGACGTTCAAATTGTTTTGCAATAACTTTCCTTCCATTGTTTCTAGTTGGAATGACCCTTTGCTTGCTGTTGCTGTAATCTTATATGGGCCGTCCCAATTGGTCCCTAGTTTTCCTTCCCGTGGGTCCTTTCTCGCCTATGTTTTGGCTTTGAGTACGTAGTCCCCTACTCTGAGTGGTCTGACCTTGGCTTTTTTGTTGTATTATCGCTCCTCTTGTTGTTTTTGATCGACCACCCTTATGTAAGAGATGTCTCTTCGCTCCCTGACTTCATCGAGGTCTTGCCTCCTACCTTCATTGTTAACTAGTCCTCTCTCGTGCGAATATCTCAGGTTAGGTCCTCTAACATCGACCATATTACCGCGTCATCCCTATAGACTAGTGAAGTATGGTGTTTCTCCTGTACTTATTTTCTGCGTTGTGCGGTATGCCTATATCACTTCCGGAAGCAATTCCGGCCACAGTCCCTTGGTGTTCTCAAGCTTCTTTTTCGTGATGTTCAATATTGATTTGTTGGAGGACTCCGCCTGATCGTTGTTCGCAGGGTGATACGGTGTGGAGAGTATTCTTTTGATGTAATATTTTTCAAAGAACTCGGAGAACTTTTTCCTAGTGAATTGGGGCCTATTGTCACAACTGATTTCTTTGGGAATGCCGAAGCGGCATATGATGTTTCTCCATATAAATGTGATTACCTCTTGCTCTCATATTTGGGCGAATGCACCTACTTCCACCCACTTGGAAAAATAGTTAGTTAAAACTAAAAGAAATCGTACATTACCTCGTCTCGCTGGGAGGGGTCTGATGATGTTCATTCCCCATTTGATAAAGGCGAGGTCAAGGTGACAGAATGGAGGTGCTCGCCCGCTTGGTGAATCATGGGGGCCTATTTTTGGCATTGCTCCATTTTCTTACTAAGTCGGTGGCCTTTTTTTAATCATAAGAAAGTAGTAGCATGTTCGTAAAAGGCATTTTACGGGAGATCGATTGCCGGTATGAGCTCCGTAGTGACCTCCGTGTACTTCTTCGAGGACGCGCCGCATTTGATTTGGTCCTAAGCACTTTGCTAAAGGACCGCCATACATTCTTTTGTAAAAGTCATTATTGATGATGTTATATCTGGCCGCCTGCATTCGAAGCTTCTTGGCTTCCTTTTTATCGGGTGGGAGCACTTCGTCCTGCAAATATGAGATAAGATGATTGTGCCAGTCCCAAGTCAAGTTTATAGTTCGTACCTCAATTTGATATATTAATGAATAGAGGAGAGTGACTACGTCCCCTTCCCCGATTATGCTTTTGGTGGTCGTTCCCAGTTTAGCGAGGCCGTCCGCTTCGATGTTCTGAACTCGGGATATTTAGTGAAGCTAGCATTCATCGAACTCGGGTAATAGTTTGCAAATTTTGGCCTAGTACTTCTGTAGCCGTTGCTCCTTAATTTGAAATGTCCCTGTAACTTGGTTGACGACGAGTTGCAAGTCACATCGCAGATATACTCGTCGTGCTCCGTACTTGAGCACCAATTTTAACCCTGCAAGCACGGTCTCATACTCGGCCTCATTGTTAGTGATATCAGGGCATCGTATGGACTGGCGAACTATTTCGCCCATTGGGACCTTGAGCACGAGTCCCAGTCCAGATCCTAATGCGTTAGAAGCACCGCCCGTATACATAACCCATTGGTTGTGTATTTTGGCAGAAGTACTACCGATTTCCCTTTCGACTTCGGGCATTATCTTCGCACTAATGTCGGCGACGAAGTCGGCAAGAACTTGCAAATTTATCATCGTTCGTGGCTAATAGGTTATATAGTGCTCGCTCAACTCTATGGCATACTTGGCCAATCCGCCAGATAGTTTGGGTTTGTGTAGGATACTCTTTAGAGGAAAAGTCTTGACCACCGAGAGGGGGTGGCACTAGAAATAAGGTTTAAGCTTTAGTAAAGCTACGACCAAGGCCGGAGCTAGCTTCTCGAGGTGGGGGTACCTCTTTTCAGCATCGACCAAAGTTTTGTTAATGTAATAGAATGGAGACTGCATACCTTTATTTTCTCGTACCAAGACTGCTCATACTGTAATATCATACACGGATAGGTAGATAAGGAGGCACTCTCCAGTTTCTGCCTTAACGAGCAACAGTGGAGAAGACAGGTGCGCCTTTAGTTCTGTTAAGGCGTCGACGCTCGAAATTCCATTGGAGTCCATTATCCTTTTTGAGTACACCAAATTTTTGGCACCTATGGAGAACCACGAGATGAATCTCGACAGAGCGGCTATCTGGCCAGTCAGCTTCTGCACCTGTTTCTTGCTAGTTAAATTCTTTGGGATTCCTTCTATGGCCTTGATTTGGTCGGGGTTGACTTTGATGCCTCGTTGCGATAGTAGGAAGCCAAGGAACTTTCAAAAGGTTATGCCGAACGTGCATTTTTCGGGTCCATCAAGTGGTCGATATGGTCTTCCTTCATTTTTGACTTGACCAACATGTCATCGATATATACTTCCATCGTCTTGCCGAGTTGATCTTTGAACATTTTGGTCACTAGCCTCTGATGTGTTGCCCCTGTGTTTTTCAACCCAAACGGCATCACCCTGTAGCAGTGTGTCCCCTGGTGGGTGATGAAAGTGGTTTTTGCCTGGTCCTCCTTCTCCATGAGGATTTGGTTGTAGCCCGAGTAGGCATCCAAGAAGCTCAGCAGTTCATGCCCAGCTATAGCGTCGATGAGTTGGTCGATGTGAGGCAGCGGGAATGAGTCTTTTGGGTAGGCTTTGTTCAGATCTGTGAAGTCTACGCACATCCGCCACTTTTCGTTCTTTTTTTTCACCATGACCACATTGGAGACCCACTGAGGGTACTTCTATTCTCTGATAGAACTGTTCACTAACAATTATTTGACCTCTTCACAAACTGCGTCATTTATTGCAGAGTTGAACTTTCATCTAATTTGCATCACCCAGGGGTGAAACGAGTCGACGTTCAACTTGTGAGTTGCTATCTCCTTCAAATACCTAGCATGTTTGCACGGGAAAAAGCAAGCAAGTCTATTTTACTTTTTAAGAATTGGCAAAATATACCTGGATCTTGGAGCTTATGGTAGATGAAAGCTTTCTTGCTGTGGTCATTATCGTCTAGTTGGACAGGGTCGGGGTCCTCTACATTTGACCTTGTGGCTTCTATGATTTCGGGGTCTCTGATGACATCTTTCCTTTCATCGGCATCTGACCCCTACTTTGTTAATTGCTATGCCTTCTCAGCCTTTTCTTGTAATTGTTGGGTGTATGAGCAGTCTTGGGCAATGCGGTAGCATTTTCGGGCCGTGCATTGTTCTCCTCAGATGCAGAATACTCCTCAAGGGGTGGGAAATTCAATGGCTTGGTATAAGCTGAAGGGGACAACTTTCATGGAGTGTATCCACGATCAGCCCTATGATGGAATTATACATCGTATCCTGGTCCATGATGGGAAACGTGGACGTCGCCGGCCAGGACGGGCAGCGTGATTTCTCCAGATATCTGCTTAAATGCATTGTTAAAGCCTGTTAGCATGATGCAACGCGGCACTATCTTGTCCTCGAGCTTTATTTGGGTGAGAACTCGAGTATGGATGATGTACGTGCCACTTCCATCATCGACCATAATACGTTTTACATCAGTATCAAAGACACACAAAGTAATGACAAGAGCGTCATAGTGAGGAAGGACCAAACCGTGGGTATCTAACTTATCGAAGATGATACATTCCTCAAGTTCGTCATACCGTTCATGGGTGATGGACCGTTTGAGTTTGTGGGTGGTGGTGAACTTCACGTTGTTGATAGATGCGTTATCACCTCCTTCGATGATCATTTGAATAGTTCGAACTGGGAAAGGTGGTTTGGGTGGTCCCTGGTGTTGTTCCCGCCCTCGGGAAAAGTTGTCCTTCCTATGGTCGCTCATCATCTATTTCAAGTGCCCTTGGTGGAGAATGTTCATGACCTCCTATATTAGGGCGATTCAGTCCTCAGTTTTATGACCCTGTTCCCGGTGGAATTCGTAGAGGGCATTTGACTTTCTGGTTCTCGGGTCGAATCTCATGTTCTGTGGACATTTCATTTTTGGGTCAAGCTTCTTTAGTGTGTAGACTATTTCTGAGAGGGAAACACAAAAATTGTGAGCTGATAATAAAAGGGGCATACCTCTCTCATTTCGGTGGATTCCCGCTCGCGGCCTGGATGGACATTCATCGTGGCGTGGATGTGGCATGAGGGTACCTATACCATAAGGTTGATGTCTATCTCGATTGGGTTGGGATCTCGCTAGATCTCTCCTGATGTCTTTTATTCGATCTTTCCTAGACTCCATTTGGACCGAGGTCAGACGTTGAGTAGGTCCGTTGAGGTCGTCCTTGTCGGCACTTACTTTAGCACAGTAGGCGTTGCGTATCTCATCCTAAGTGGTTGGAGGATATTTCATGAGTCGGCTTAGCGAATTTTTGGTCGCCTTCAACCCACTTCTGCTTAGCCCATTATGGAAAGCGGCTACTGCCATCCCCTCGGATACATTTGGAAGGGTCATTCTTACATGATTGAACCGGGCGAGCAAGTCCCTAAGTCCTTTGCCAGGAGATTGCTTAATGTCGAATATGTCGTTCACCCTCGCCTCTGCTTTCTTGGCCCCGGCATGGGCGGTGACGAACCTGTTTGCCATTCATTCGAACATTTCTATGGAACGTGCAGGTAATTGTAAGTACCAAGTCAGTGCTCCCTCAGTTAGGGTTTCCCCAAACATTTTTAGCAATGTCGACGACACTTGTTCTTTTGCGAGGTCATTGCCTTTTACTGCAGTGACATAGTGGGTCACATGGTCCTCCAGATCCGTTATGCCATCGTGTATTTTTAAGTACGGCTATTGATACCCAATTTTTTCCTATATATTTGCAATATGCAAAATACCTTCAAAATAGCATATATATGCATATGTAAGCATGTCCAAGTGTTCTAATATTTTTTTCCATAATTTTAAATGTTTAAATTGATTTATTTTTCTCCCTTTTTATCCATAAAATTTCCAATAATTAATTCCAAGATTATCATTTTTGATAATTATTCTATTGGATTTCTATATTTATGCCAAAATATGGCTGAAGTAATTTTTACATATTTTACAATTACATTTAGTATTTTTAAGGCTAAATTGCACATAACTGCAATATTAGCCATTTTAAGGTTTAATTGTGTTTTATACGCATAAAATTGAATCCTGTATTTTTAAATTTTTAATTATGTATTATAAATCACTTTAGTACTTTAAATTAGTTTTCAGAAACTATTTACTATTTTTTATAAATTAAATAGGGAAAAATGTCTATTTAAAATCTAGCCAGATTGTCTTCCAATTGTAGCCCTAAATTAGACCCCAAATTTCCCAACCCAATTCTAATTAAAACCCGACCCTAACCCGATTAAATTCTACCCGACCTAGACCCCTTCTCATCCTGGCCGTTGATGATAGAGATCAACGGCCACCATTCACTCTTACCTTTTTTAACACAAACGACCCCCCAAACCGTCTCATTCAAACAATTTGCCGCCCTTGAATCCCCTCTCCTCTCCAACTATCTCTGAAACCTAAGCTAACCCTAGCCGCCGCCACCCAAACTAACCCTAATCCCTTTAATCCTTATGCAATCCATGGACTCTCGTGGCTTTTTTGAGACGTGTACTTGTCTCTAACGTCTCCTGATGTACCATTTTTGTGATCTCGTGGAAAGATCTCGAAGAGATCTAGTCCAGACCTTTCTCATCCATGGTCTTTTTCGGCCATCCATGGTCGTTCGAGTCAGATCCATGGCTTTTTCGGCTAAGATCGGTAACGATCTAATGTTCTCTCATCCTTCTTTGGGTTCTCTGAAACCCTAGCTTTTGATACTTGTTAATTCTCTTTAGATCTGTCTTCGATCTAGGTGTATCCATGGGTTTTTAACCGATTTTTTCTTTGTCTCTGCTATTTTCTGAAAAAACCTAGTTATAAATCTTCCGATCTTTTTAAATCTGTGATGGATCTATGGTGTTTCTTAAGGTTTTCACCTGTTTTCCACAAAATGTTTCTCCGATTTCAAACGATTTCTTCATTTTCCAGACTACGGTTTAAAAACCTTTATGCAAACGCGATTCCTTTCCGATTTTAGCAATTATTGTGATTTTTAGCATGTTTAAACATTACCTGAGTCTTTCCTTTTGGATATATTCATTTTTTTTGTCTAGAAACCCTAATACTTTTGGATTCGATTCGAAGTTTTGAGTTTGTTTGCAGTGTGTTTGCATGACTATCACGAACATTCTTGGCTTTATGTGTGTTCTATATGCTATTGTGCTTCCTATTTTAGTTTGTTCTTAAAGTTTCTTTGATTTTGTCCAAACCCGTGTTATTTATAGGTGCGACCATTTGTTTATTTGATCGTTCACATAATTTATGTTGATTCTCTGTAATCTCCTTAAACCTACATCTTTGATTTGTGTATTTTCCTTGTAACTCTGTACTGATTTTTCAAAATTGCTTCCTTACTTTTGTGATACTTTCCTTAGTTAGTACTGATTCCCTGTGATTTTCCATCTCATCCATGATTCTTTGAACCGATTTTCAGAATCAAACGGTACTCTACCTTGTTTATGTATTGTTAATTAACGTGCACTTTCCTTATGATTAAACTATTTTGTATCTGGTCCTTATTACATGCTACATACTTTTACTATTCCTATTATGGTAAAATCAGTCTTACAAGCAATTCTTTTCCTTATTTGATACAAGTTTTACCCGTTTGAACCATGGCTCCCTAATTGAAGGAAGTCCAAGTCTTTAATTGATTATAATTCATATTATTTCTATAATTATGCTAAGTCAGTACTTATTACCTTAATTTCTACCTATATTTTGAAATGATAAATACTCTACTCTCTCTTCTTTAAAGACACGAACAATTAGGTCAGCACACATATACATACTCAAACTCTCTCTTCTTTCTCTACTATTTGTGTTACTGCTTTGTCTAGCCGGCTAAAAGCCAAGGCTAGACTGTGGAACTCTGATTGCTTTTACTTTTTCTGCAGTTTCCTTCTTCAACTAGTATGTTCATAGTTCAAATTCTGAAACTCAACTTTATGTGTTCCCTTGTCTGTCATTTCCTGTCTCTTTCTGCATTGCCTTAATGGCTTATGCTGTTAAATTGCACTTTTCTTTTTACTGCTTTACTCAGCATGCTTAAAATTCCACCCTCTCTTATTCAAATGTAATCAGCATGTTTACTTGTTCTTGTTTATGTCCCTCAACTAGTATGTCTCCTAATTTACTTGGTTAACACTAATTCATGACTGTTTATGTGTAATAGGTCCCCTGCATGATACTCTCATACCATATCCCTGTATTTTATTACTGTTATAATTTCAAGCATGATTCCTTCGAAGTAGTTGTTTGTGTTCTAAAGTCTAATCACCCATTGTGTTTGCTGATCTATGTGTATCTCTCAGCCATGTTTACACGTTTTGATTCGGGTCCTCTATGTCCCCAACCCCTACTTCCCTGTTTGTAATTTCTAAAGCTGTGCTGCTCTTTGAACTTGTTCTGTATGTGATGTTGTTTCCTTCTCCAAAAACTGTTCTATTGCAAACTCACTTCAAAACATGACTATTTTCAAAACTGGTTTCCAACTCAACTCCTTTAAATCTATGTCAACCCACTCTCACCTATACTCTTAGAATACTAGGTTCTGCCCCTTTTGTGTGAGCCTTGCCTTGGGACCCTTGAGCTCCCTCTGAACTTGGACACATGAAAGCTGACCTTTCCACATGTGGTGTGAGCACTTCCCGGGGATCCCTTGAGGTCCTTAGGGAACTCTGACACACCAAGATATGAGGGAAAGCTTGAGCAATATTAGCATTTGAGGTGGTTTATTACATAACTCAGAGAGGATGTCCAAATCAGGCTTCCTATAGTTATAACTTCTTATTTTTCATTTCTACTTATGTAATTCAATCACATGGCATGTAATAATTTGTAAACAAGTATTGGGGTGGCTAGTGAAAGGGGATGGGAGAATATGCATGCTATAATTTGTTAAGGGTAGAAAACATATTGTTAGGTTTATAATCTTAATTGTGCAATAGAAACAATGTTTAGGACTCAAACATGAATTAGAAATCATGTTCTTAGGACCCCATGTCTCTTGCTTCAGTACCTCATTCATTAATCCATGTTTTTATGTCTTTATAACTTAGAAATCATGTTCCTAAGACAATAATAGCATTGCCATATAAGCAGTTATTCTTGTACCTCAGAAGTTGTATTCTGCAACTCTTGTATGCATTTAGAAATCTTGCTCTTAGGAAATTCTGCAATCCTGTCATATGCATTTAGAAATCCTACTCTTAGGAAATTCTGCAATCCTGCCATATGCATTTAGAAATTCTGCTCTTAGGAAATTCTGCAATCCTGCCATATGCATTTAGAAATCCTGCTCTAGGAATTCTGCATCATGAGTTTTATTCATGCATATTAGATACCATGTGTTTTAGGATCTCATTTATGCTTACATTCACACTTAGTATATACTGCTGATTATAAAAAAGGTAAAAACAACTTCACACTTGATTATCCCGTTTAAAATAACTGGTAATAGTCTCTGCATTCGTATCAACTAGAACAGCATGCTCTTAGGGTAAAATCATTTCCAAACTATTTTAATAACTTGGGATAACTGTTGCACATTACTTACGCCTAGGCAAGCCTTAGGTAATAACTTGAATAAAACCAGAACTGCCTTTGTTTTATTATCAACTGTTAAAATCAGTAGGCAAACCTGATTCTGACTTCTTTTCTAAGTCATGTGATAAATCTGGTTCTGATGTTATCACTTAAACCCCCTGCTTTAGGATTTTAAATTCAGACCTTAATTATGTATAAGTCATGCTGTCCACGTGCATTATTTGTGGAGGTATATCTGAACCTTCTACTCATTTTTGTGTTTTCCCCTTTTAAATGCAGTCCTACCTGTTTTGTATGTCGCCTTAGTATTTTGCCTTTAAACTTGAGTGTGACGACCCAAAGGTTCATCACCTGTTTTCTCTCTTCTCCATGCTTTTGAGGCCTTGAAAATCTCATTTTTAGTTGCATCGATTTACGTGCACAGTCTGGGCACGTAGCCAAAAAGCTTAAATATGAAGTCTGTGTGAAAAATAATGAATTTTGATATTAATATGATTAAAGTTGACTTTGGTCAACATTTTGAGTAAACGGACCCGGACTTGTGATTGGACGGTCCCCGAGGGTCCGTAGAAAAATATGGGACTCGGGCGCATGCCCGGAATCAAAATCCGAGGTCCCGAGCCCGAGAAATGAATTTTTAAAAGAAATTGTTTTTCTGAAATTTATATGGAAATTTGAAATGAAAATGGATTAGAAGACTGTGGTATCGGGCTCGTATTTTGGTTCCGACACTCGATACAAGTCTTATATATGGCTTAAACGCTTTCTGTGAAATTTTGTTGAAATCGGAAGTCATTTGACGTGTTTCGGACCTAAATATCTAAAAATGAAAGTTTATGAAGTTTGATGGAAAAGTGATGATTTTGAGGTTTGAGTCCTTGTTTATGATGTTATTTGGCGATTTGATCGCACAGTGAAGTTCGTAGGATGTTGTCGAGTTAGTGTGTGTGTTTGGTTAGGAGCCCCGAGGGCTCGGGAGTGTTTTCGGAGGTGTTCAGGGTGGTTTTGGACTTAGGATGATAGCAAATTTTCTGCAATTTTTGCACAGGCATTCCCTTCTTCGCATTCGCGACCTTCAGCTCGTGTTCACGATGCTTTCCAGGTTCCATTCTTCGCGTTCGCGTCACAACTCTCGCGATCGCGTAAGCCAATTTTAGGACACCAGAAATTCCTTCTTTGCGTTCGCATTCCCCAGTTCGCGAACGCGTAACTTCACCAGTTTCCTCATCGCGTTTGCGTGGCTCTTCACGCGTTCACGTATAACAATTTACTGGACCCCTCAGCTTTCCCCTTCGCGTTCGCATTCCCCCAATCGCGAACGCGATGCCCTGTCCAGTTACCTATCGCGAACGCGACCTCTCTCTCACGAACGCGTAGGGTAAATTCGCCCAGTTATATTTTTAAGTTTTCAGAATCAAAACATACGGGTTTCACTCAAAACTCACACGAGCTCTCTTCTTCCCCAAGCTCTAGGAGTCCATTGGAGCCCCCATTATTCAAGACCACTTGGTTTAGTAAATACCCACTTATTTCCTTCATTTTTCTTCATTAATTAGTGAATTCCTAAGCTTAAATCCCATGGATTGGGGTGGAAATTGGGGGAATTGGGTAGAGTTAGGGATTTTTAATTTTCTTTGATTTAGACCTTGTTTTGGGGTTGGATTTGAAAACAAATTGTATGTTCGGGCTCGTAGGGGAATGGGTGATATGGAATTGGTTCGAACCTCGTGTTTTGACCAAGCGGGCCCGGGGTCAATTTTGGAATTTTTGGAAGAAAGGTTGGGAATCTATATTTAGGCATTGGGTTTGATTTGTTTATCTATTATTGATAATATAAAGTTGTTATTTCATAGATTTGATTGAGTTGGCGCCGAATTCGAGAAGGAAAGCGGTCGTTGTGGATTGATTTAGCCATGGGAGTTGAGGTAAGTGTTTGATCTAACTTTGGCTTGAGGGAATAAGATTAGAGTATTGTTTGTAATTGCTAATTATTGAGTACGGTGTATAGGCATGGTGATGAGTATCTATACACTGGTGTCTAGCATGACCGTGAGTCCTTATTTGTGCTTATTCTAAGTTGTGGTGACTCTTCCTAGCGTAATTGATGATTTCTATATAATGTGAAGAGTATGAGAAAGAACTATGATTTGTGAACTCTTTGGAGTGTTGGCTCAAATGATAAAGTAATTATTTAGTAAGAAATGAAAGAAAGAGAAAGAAATTTGATTATTCCCTTGCCGAGCTGTATTCGTATATTGTTGTTCCCTTGCCAGGATTTAACTGTTTACTTGTGTTTCCCTTGACGGGACTTCTATTACTGTTTGTCTATCCCTTCGCCCTATTGGTTGTGATTGTTTCTTGGGTGAGGAAGAGTGATAAAGCACGAAGGTTGATGTCGTGCACGATTTGTGTTGAGTATATGTTAATGCACGAAGGAACATTCCGTGCCATGTTTTGACTACTAATGCACGAAGGAACATTCCGTGCCATGTTTTGATTATTAATTCACGAAGGAACATTCCGTGCCATGTTTTAATTATTAATGCACGAAGGAACATTCCGTTCCATGTTTTGATTATTAATGCACGAAGGAACATTCCGTGCCATGTTTTGATTATTAATGCACGAAGGAACATTCTGTGCCATATTTTGATTATTAATGCACGAGGGAACATTCCGTGCAATGTTTTGATTATTAATGCACGAGGGAACATTTCGTGCAATGTTTTGATTATTAATGCACGAAGGAATATTTCGTGCCCTGAATTGATTGTTTTGGTGAGAACGAGGGTAAATGCGCGAAGGATGGTGCCGTGCAAATTGTTGAATTTCTACTCTCGTTGATATTGCAGTTGTACATTTTCACCTTTTATTTGTTGGCTTTTGTTATCCGGATTGTTGCATCCCCTGTAGCATGCTCCCCTCCCTCTTGACTTGTTAAGTTTATGTATTCTCTTC